>RCUC01102285.1:0-11750 GCA_003697995.1 Taxidea taxus jeffersonii
TGCACAGTTTATCTGTAAGTTTTTTCAAGTTGTCACACATCTCCAAAAAATTTTCCAATGTTCTTATTGAAAAACAATCCATATAGAAGTGGACCTCCACATTTCAAATCCTTTTTTTTCCAAGTGTCAACTATATTTGCTGATCTGACCTTGAAAGAGATAATTAAGGTTAAATACGGCTATTAGGGTGGGCCCTCAGCCAATACAACTGGTGTCCTCACAAGAAGAGTAGATGAGGACCCCGACGCACACAGAAACCAGGTGAAGACCTAGAAAGGACAGCAACTGTATGCCAAGGACAGAGGCCTCAGAAGAACCAACCCTGCCCACACTTGGACAGAGGGTTTTTGGCCTCCAGAAGTAGGAGAAACCATTGCCGGTAGTTTAAGTCTGTGGTACTTCAGCTACCGCAGCGAGCAGATTATCACCTGCCTCATCCCATTCACCTCCTGGCGGTTTCTAGAACACAACAGGCATAGGTGTCTTAGGGCCCCTGAGGTCACCTTCCCTCTAGGCAGGGTTGAGGGTTTTATCAGCTGTGGAAACCAAGGCCTGAGGACTTGCCCATATAAGAAGCAGAGAAAAGACAAAATCAGATTTTATCTGGTTCTGGATGTATGACAAACAGCTCCACACTCGACCAATACTAGATACTTAAAGAAAAAAAGATTTAAAAAACCACTTACTTTTCCACCCAGAGCACTGAAACGAGCTTCACACCTCTCTTCTGTGCTTTGTCCCAAGTGCTCTGGTATCCGTCTTTGAACACAACGTGAGTTACTTGTTTGTTAAAAGTTTTTGAAACCTACAGAAAAAAGGCAGAGAACACAATGTAAATTACCATTTATGAACAATTTCATAATTAATCAAAAAGGATACTTTATTCAATATTTGCCAAATGGAAAACATCTAAAATGCCTACCCCAGCAATTCCATTTCTCAAAATCTGTCACAGAGAACTATGCTACCAAAGGGATAATGCCGCTTAGAAACCAGATCTGCTCCAGTTAGGATGCTGTGTTACACACGTGATCATCTCTGCTCCCTCACAAAAAAACCTGACATAGAAAGAGCTCTACAAGGATAAAATGAGATGTAATGTGGACAGGAGCTGACAATGCCTTTTTAGTAGAGGAGAGAATGGAAGCTAGGTCAAATATTTAAGGACATTTAAGACTTCTACATCAGACATAAAATAAAACTCACAGGAAACAGACAATACAAGGGATACTTATGTAATTAACATTAAAAACATTTTATGTATTTGGAAGAAAATAACACTCATTTAAATCTTCAGAAGATACTGTGTTCAAGAAAGAATATCTAAGATGGGGAGGTCAGAGAACTAAAGAGCTCTTGGAAATTAAAAATATGATGACAAATCTATAGAAATGCTGGACACTAATAAAGTTGAGAAATTCTCCCCAAAGGACAACAAAAAGACAAGGAGATGGATGCAACAGAAGAGAAGATAAAGATATGAACATCAGCTCACAATCAGGAGAACCAAGAGCTAAGTAATAACTGTTGAAGAGGGGCGCCTGGGTGGCTCAGTGGGCTAAAGCCTCTGCGTTCGGCTCAGGTCATGATCTCAGGGTCCTGGGATCCAGCCCTGCATCATGCTCTCTGCTCAGCAGGTAGCCTGCTTCCCCCTCACTCTGCCTGCCTCTCTGTCTGCTTGTGATCTCTGTCAAATAAATAAATAAAATCTTAAAAAAAAAAAATAACTGTTGAAGAAATACAGGAATAGAGTAAGTGGAAAAGAAGTAATTCAAGAAAAATTTCTCAAATTAAAGGGCATGTGTTCTAGATCAAAAGGACCCCCAAGGGCCCAGCATGAGAATGAAAACAGAACCATATTAAGTATACCATCATGAAATTCCAGTAGAGCTGGAGTAGAGAAAGATTTAACATTTAAAGAGAGGGTAAAGGGGCGCCTGGGTGGCTCGGGGGGTTAAAGCCTCTGCCTTTGGCTCGGGTCATGATCTCAGGGACCTGGGATTGAGCCCCGAATTGGGCTCTCCACTCGGCAGGGAGCCTGCTTCCCCCTCTCTCTCTGCCTGCCTCTCTGCCTACTTGTGATCTCTCTCTCTCTCTCTGTCAAATAAATAAGTAAAATCTTTTAAAAAAAGAGAGAGAGAGGGTAAAGAAGTGAAGGTGGGGATAAATCACACTCAACACTGAGAAACTACAATGGCATCAGACTTCCCAACAGCAACATGGAAGTCAGAAAACAATAGAGAAGTGCTTTCAAAGAAAAATAATATAAACTTAGCATTTTACAACCAACTAAAATATCAGTCAAAGGTAAAGAAAGGTATAATAAAGGCATGTTCAAACTCATGGTGTCCAAAAATTTACCTTTTATATGTAATCTTTCCTGAAGTAGAAATGCTCCAATACATCATTCTTTTAACAATATTTAATTTTGTTAAAGTAATATATGTGTACTGTTTGGAAATAAAAAGGTAAACACTAAAAGGAACATCTGAAAAAGGCTGTCTTAGAAAAACAGAATGAGAAGTGTACAGCAAAGGACTGTTGGTTTCCCCTTGTTTGTACTATGAACCTCATGGCACTGCACATTTGCCCTTGTAAGCAACATGTATGTATTGCTTTGATAAAATATAAATACATATCTCTTTGTCTACCTACCTACCTACCTACCTACCAGAAGGCCCCGGAGAGCTATGAGATAGTAAGGGATGATTACTGAGCCAAGACTCTAGGTACACAACTGACACAAACAGACAGAGGAGTCTAGCATTCAGGGTCATTTTTTCCCTATGGCTTTTGTCAAATTTAGCAAACAATGGGTAGCACTTCTAAATACCTGAGGACAAGAAGGGCAAAAATTGGACTGCCAGCCTCAGAATGGGAGAAGACAGTCTGGCAAAACCCTCTTATCTTGTATGGACACCTGAAGGGCGCATCTAGGAGTAAGAGTAAACCACAGTCACATTGGCCCTCCCAGGTCTGCAGTCCAGTTTTAAATCATATTCAACCCTGCAACTGGATTACGATAATCCTGGATTATGAGCACTAAAAAGACTGAAGCAAATGTGAATCTCTTCTGAAGAAAGAGTATACAATTCCAGGTCTCAAATTAATCCCAAACTATTTTAAATACACACAATACTCAACTAGAAGAAACAACAACAACAAACAAAATATCAAGTTTATCTAGAGATGAGACAAAAACATAAACCACTAGATAAATCAAAAAGTAAAAGTAGACCTAGATATTGCAATCTACCCAACAAAGCCTTAGGGAATACAGCTAAAACCCAGCTTAGGGAGAAATGTATAACCTAGAATGCTGTCAAGAATCTAGCTAGGCTACTCCAGGGTACCGCTGCCTTGGCATACAGTTTTTTGGCCAAGCATTCTGCAGGAGTCTTAAACCAACACCAACCCTTCATGCAAGCACATAACCTAGATAACAGCCCCCAGAGTTATGAGCAAATGTCGTTTCCCCAACGGCCCTTTGAGCAACCATCTCCTCTGCCTTCAAGATCTTTCCCCTTGTGTACCTCTTAGACAAGGCTCTGGAGCTACCAACACCTCATTCTTTGGTCTGAATTGATTAACCCAGTCCTAGACTAGGAAGGTGAAAGCATTCCACCCATGGACTCTAGTAAAGACATATGGCTCGGGTCCTGCCATTCTCTCTGGCTATCTCCTTGTGTGGCTCCTCAAGGGTTCATGGCATCAGGGACCTACCTCCTTCAAGGCATGTAATAAACTTCTTTCAATTCCCTGATAGTCTGCTGTCTCACTGCTGCTCACCATTCAGCACCCTGTGTTCCACCTGACAAATGTTCGTCTAACAACGTCACAACAAACCCATGTACAAAGAGTAAGGAAGCTAAATGTCAAAGCAACCATCCTGAAGAGCTAGAAAAAGAACAGCTAATCAAAACCAAAGAGTGAATTAGAGGATTATAAAAATGAGGCCAGAATTAATAAAAAAAGAAAAGGAGGATCAAGAACACCAAAAGTTGGTTCTTTGGAAAAACTAATAAAATCAATAAAACCCAAGTATGTGTTATAAGGAAAATAAGAGAAAAGACACAAATAACCAGTATCAGTATGAAGGGGGTCATCTCTATAGACTGTGAAGACATTAAAAAATTCAAACAGGATATTATGAATAGCTTTGATCCAATAAATTTGAAAATTTAGATGAAATGAATACGGTTCTTAAAAAAAAACTGCTTTCTAAAAGCATTCACAAGAATAGAAAAAAATGGGGCACCTGGGTGGCTCAGTGGGTTAAAGCCTCTGCCTTCGACTCAGGTTATGATCCCAGGGTCCTGGGATCAAGTCCCACAACCGGCTCTCTGTTCCGCGGGGAGCCTGCTTTCCCCCTCCCCCTTCTCTGCCTGCCTCTCAGCCCACTTGTGATCTCTGTCAAATAAATAAATAAATAAATCTTAAAAAAAAAAAATAGAAAAAATGTATACCCTGTAATTTTCAAACAGATGAAAAACTATTAAAAAAAGGGTTTTTTGTTTTTTTTAATTTTTATTTATTTTTTTTAATTTCTTTTCAGTGTTCCAGAATTCACTGTTTAGGCACCACACCCAGTGCTCCAGGCAATAGGTGCCCTCCACAATACCCACCACCAGGCTCACCCAACCTCTCACCCCTCTCCCCTCCAAAACCCTCAGTTAGTTCCTCAGAATCTACAGTCTTTCATGGCTTTTTAAAAATCTACAAAGAAAACCCAAGGACTAGTTGCCTTCATTGGCAAATTATACCAAAAGTTTAAGAGAGAAATAATGACAATCCTATACAAACTTAGAAAAAAAAAAAGAGAAAGAGTCGCAATTCTGCAACTTGTTTGATGAAACCAGCCTATCTTTAGTACTGAACCACATTACAGCACTACAGGAACAGAAAATGATGAGCCAGTATCAGTATTACTCCTTAAAATATCTGCAGGGGAAAAAAAAAATACTGGCAAACTGTTATCAACAAATGCATAAAAATGATAACGCTTTCCCACCACCTCACTCTTTTCCAGGACTGCAAAGTTAGTTAATGATAAAATAAATAGGTATTCACTATGTTAACAAAGTAAAAGAGAAAAACCTTATGATCATCTCAATTATATGCAGAAAACACAACTGAGGACATTAAAAAGTTCATTCATGAAGAAAACTCTCAGCAAATTAGGATCTGAAAGTTGGTAAAGCAAAACAAAAAAAAAAGCATTAGGCATATGATCTTATACATGGAATCTAAAAAACAAAACAGGCTCATAAAGAACTGGTGGGTACCAGAGGGGACAGAGGTGATGGGCAAAATATGTGAAGATTAGAAAAGGTACAAACTTCCAGTTTTAAGCCATAGAGATGGAAAGTACACCATAGGGAATATAATCAAGGATATTATAATAACTTTAGTAACAGATGAGAACTAGACTTATCCTGATCATTTCATAGCATACATAAATGTGAAATCACTAGGTTATAAACCTGAAATGAATACAATATTGCATGTCAACTATACTCCAATTTTAAAAACAAAACAAAAAAACTGCATTAGGTAAAAATGCAAAGTTTTCCCTTGATCAGAGGAACCACACAAAATAAGTGTGCTCTATTCAACACAGGCCCTCACCACTGCAGTTATGTCCAGAAAAAGAAATAGAAAGTTACAATTGGAAAACAGACTGTCTATGCACATAATATCCAATTGTGTACATTTATAAGTCCCAAAAATGCCATATCTATGAGTTTGCTAAGTCTTCTGGACACAAGGTAGATGTGAAAAAATTATTTCTAGATACCAGTAACAAGTTAGAAAAAGTAATTTAAAAGATACCATTTATAATACCATGAAAAACGACCGAGAAAATTATAAAACATTACTGAAAGAAATCAAAGAAACCAAAATCAGCAAAGGCCATATAGGTTCATGGGTTGGAAAATTCAGTTTTGTAAAAACATCAGTTGTCTCCATACGGATCTACTTTTATCAATCCAATCGCATTCATAATTTTTAAAAGCTGAAAAACTGATACTAAAATATATTTGGAAATGCAAAAGGCAAAGAACAGCCAGGACACCTTGAAGGAAAAACAAGGAGACTTAGGAAGATTCATTATAAGGAGCAATTATGACTGTGGTCTGTCATGAGAACAGATAATGCAGATACTGAAATATACAGTTACCTGACCGATGACAAGCAAAGTCATTACTTCAGAGATGGGGTAAAGGATAGTCTTTTCAATAAATGGTGCTAAGATAAAAGACTATTGGGGCGCCTGGGTGGCTCAGTGGGTTAAAGCCTCTGCCTTCGGCTCAGGTCATGATCTCAGGGTCCTGGGATCGAGCCCCACATCGGGCTCTCCGCTCAGCGGGGAGCTTCCTTCCCCCTCTCTCTCTGCCTGCCTCTCTGCCTACTTCTGATCTCTGCCTGTCAAATAAATAAATAAAATCTTAAAAAAAAAAAGATAAAAAGCTATTCACATGGAAAAAAATGAAATTATTTCACATCATATATGAAAATTAATCCCACATATATAGTAAATCTAGATGTGAAAGGCAAAATGATAAAGCTTCTAGAAAATAACGGGAGAAATCTTTGTAATCTTGGTATAGGCAGAGTTGCTTTTGTTTTTGTTTTTAAATAAAAGCTCACCATAAGGAAACTATATTCCATTTATCAACAAAAGATACCATAAAGATGAAAAGGCAAGCTACAGAGTTAGAAAATCTTGCAATTCATATGGCCAAAACAGGGTCAACCAAAAAATAGCAGAATGCTTACCAATCAAGAAGAGAAGGGAAAACCCAATGGAAACATGAGCTGGAGTCTTGAACAGGCTCCTCAAAATAAAACATCATATACGAAAACATGCAGGAAAATACAGTTTCAAACCATGATGATGTACCACCAGAAACGCACCAAAGGGCTGAAAATAAAGACAAAACCAAGTACAAATAGCAGTGGGGATCTCATCCACTGGCTGAAATACACACAGTTTTCGGCAATGGTTGAATCCATTAGGAACCACTGCGAATCTTCTCAGATGTAATAATGGTCTTTTTATTATACAGGAAAATTCCTTGTTCTTAGAAGTTACACACTGAACCAGGTTAGGGACAAATTTTGTCTGTGACTCCCTTTCAAACAGTTTAGAAAAAAACACATACGCGTATAAATCTACTATGCAGAAGAGATGAAGACAAAGCAAGTACGTTAAGATGTTAACAATTACTGGGTCTCTATGTTCCACTTTTATATTTGAAAAATGTCTCAATAAAAGGTAAAAAAGCAAAAAGATCCAAGAGATGGAAGATCTTAATACTAAGATACAGCAGTCTTAAAGGCCATTCTGTCAGCTCCCACACCCCATGGCCTTTATCTCAGCCAGTGTACCTTGTCTTTTAGCCCAAGTAGGCAGCAGGCATCAAAACAAGGAAACACCCCCTGGTTCCTACCTTCCGACAGATCGGAAAAGAAGGGGTCTTCTCAGGTTCACAAGGGCGCCCTATCCCTACATGCTCAATACTCTCCACTCCAGTCTGCTGTGCCCATCAGGGGAGGGCCTAGCAGGAGCCAGACAAGATTTCGGGGCACCCTCTCTGCCCATGGCTCAATGCCCCTTTCTGTTTTACAGCCTGGATGCCTCTCTTGCCTCACCCATCTTCTCGCCATATTAATCTCTGCCTTCACCCAGCCTGTCGTGCTCCCCCGCGTCCTCCATCACCCGCACACGTGAATACACTTTGTTCACAGTTCAAGAGTCTCTGAGGGCAGCCTGTCTTCACCATCTCCATTCCTCGTATCTCATTCATTTCTGGGCTAATGTGCAATCCTTTCACCCATGTCACTGAAAACTACACTCAACCACAACCTTAGGGTTTTCAAACCTGAAGTACACTTGCCAGTCTCAACTTGTCTGAAGATTCTGCATTGCTTTATTTTTTTTTTTTTAAAGATTTTATGTATTTGACAGAGAGAGAGAGATCACAAGTAGGCAGAGAGGCAGGCAGAGAAAGAAGGGGAAGCAGGCTCCCCGCTGAGCAGAGAGCCCGACTCGGGGCTGGATCCCAGGACTGGATCCCAGGACGCGGGGCTGGATCCCAACTGTGAGATCATGAACCCAGCCAAAGGCAGAGGCTTCAACCCACTGAGCCACCCAGGCGCGCCTGCATTGCTTTAAAATTCCACCTTTGAAGTGCATGCCTGCTCTGACTTCCAGACTTAGTTTTCCAGAATTTCCTGGAGTTCCTCCTTTGTCCCTGGGTTCCTGCTCCCATCACCTGCCCTTCAAACACTAAATAGGCTCCCCCTTCAGCCCCTTTCATTCTAAACACCTGAGTCATTCCCACAGCAGTGGTTTCACCTGACTCACAGGATCTCCACCCCTACCATATTATCTCCATCCTCCACCAACTCAAATTCCAGATCTGTATATCCAAATGTCAGATATTTTCACAATCTTTCCCTTAAAAACCTTTCCTTTTCCTGGATTTCTCACTTTGGTCAACAGCATGCTGCATCCAATTAACCAGTGTCAGAATACACACATTTCTAGGCTAGTCTTAGAACCAACTGTTCTAAACTTTCTCTGCATCATGGTTCACCCCTCCCCCACCGCACCCCTTACCCACTGTCTTCTTCCTTCTTCACGGGGCATGTTCTACATACTAATTCCCAAAATAATACAAGCATTTCTCATCAGGTATCAGAGGACTGCCATATGGAGCAATGGTAAAATTAATTTCTTACCTTTGCCCCCATATCCACAAGTTGGTTTGTAAATGTCTTTGAGTAATTTTCTGTTCCGTTCACTGACCAGACTTCAACATATGCCACTACATCTGAAAACAAACAAGATACTAGCATGAAATATATCTGAAATTCTAGCAACCCTCCCCAAGGAGTTCAAAGACGTTTATCTTGTTCTATTTACATTAAAAGGAAATTCAAAGCTTCTTCTATCAGAAGTCTATTCAAAATAGCATTAGTGCCATAACTGTTCTTAAAACTCCAAGCAAAGAACAACTTCATTAATACACACACGGGAGCTTAACCTTCTTAACCCTGGACGCTCTTCCCAAATTCCTAAACCAGGCTAGACTTTTCTGGTGAGGAGTGTGTTCCTGTAAAGGTCCACACAGCCACTCAACTTCCTGTACCAGGGGACAGACAGGCCCCCACTCCCCAGAGGGATGGAGAGGGTACTGGGCTCAGGGACAGCCCCCACCCCCTCAGAGGCGGTGACAACCCCACCACACTTCCCACAGGGACACCCCGCAGGGAGAGGGAAGGTAGTGGACTCAGGGACAGCCAACCACACCCCACAGGGCCGGTGACAACCTCCCCCACTCCCCACAGGGACGGTGACAGAACCCCCATTCCCCACACGGACAAGGACTGGACCGGATTCCGGGACAGCCCCCCATTCCCCACAGGGACTGGACTCCGGAACAGCCCCCCACACCCCACAGAGGCGGTGACAGCCCCCCACATCCCACAGGGACGGTGACAGCCCTCCATACCCCACAGGGACTGGACTGGACTCAGGGACAGCCCCCCCACACACCCCACAGGGACAATGACAACACCGCACTGGGGCGGGGGGAGGGGGCAGACTTCCTGAAAGGCCAGGCTCGCCTCCCCACGCGCCTAACGAGCCCACTCCACGCGCTCACGGAGTCCTGGGAGCACATCCTCAAGCCGGCCGGTGGCCGCCGACTCAACTCCCAGAGTGCAGGAAGTCCCCTCACCTTTCAAGACCTGGCGCCCTGGGGTTACGGGAGCCGCCATGAGAGACCTTAGGATGCGCACCCGTTGCACTACGCCAAGCCGGGCGAGCCAGGAGTGGTTCACACTGAGCATGCGCCAGAGCTGACGCGCGCGCACGCGCGCGCCCTTCCCTTCCAGCTCCACGGAAATCCGCTCATCCACGTTTTCTAACAGCCCAAGGAGGGTGGGAGAAAAAAATGTGACCGCCTCTGCTTGCATTAAAGGGGCCAGAGGGTCTTCCCAGTGCCCGGTCTCCGCTGGCCTCCAGTCCGACAGTGCTGATCAGCGTTCTCCCCCGCCAGTATGTTCTGTCTTCTTGGATTTACGACTTCGGGTGTCCCAGAAAACCCAATCAAGCCCTTCTGTTTCCGTAAGGACACTTAGAAGGTTCCCGGAGCCTCGCTTGGCCCACCTGGGACCTGCGGGGAGCGGGGGGCGTAGTAGTTCGCAGCCCCTGTGGGTCTCGGACCGCGCGGTCTCCGTCCGTCGGCGAGCACCGTGTCCCCGGGCGCCACCCTGTCGTCAGCGCTCGGAGGGCCCGACCACTACCCTCTGCGTCCCGGAGAGCGCCTGCGGGCGGGAGGGAGTTCCTGGAGACCCCGGGCCTCAGATCCCTGCTCGGGGGGGACTCTGGACTTCAGATCCCGCAGGGGGGGGAGGGAGGAGCCAGGTCTCAGACCCCACGGGGGCGACCCGGGCCTCAGACCCGCGCTGGGAGGACACCCCGGGCCTCAGATCCCCGCTGGGAGGACACCCCGGACCTCAGATCCCCGCTGAGGAGACACCCCAAGCGTCAGATACCAGTGGGAGAGCGGGGAGCCCGGTCTCAGACCCCACGGGGGGAACCCCGGACCTCAGATCCCCGCTGGGAGGACACCCCGGGCGTCAGATCCCCGCTGGGAGGACACCCCGGACCTCAGATCTCCGCTGGGGAGACACCCCGGGCGTCAGATCCCACAGTGGGAGAGCGGGAAGCCGGGTCTCAGACCCCACGCGGGGAACCCCGGACCTCAGATCCCCGCTGGGAGGACACCCCGGGCGTCAGATCCCCGCTGGAGGGGGGGCCCTGGACCTCAGATCCCGCGAGGGGAAAGGAGGAGCCAGGTCTCAGACCCCGCTGGGGGGGACCCCAGACTTCAGGTCCCGGCTGGGGGCGGCGGGGCGGGGAATCCTAGACCCCTGACCGCAGTTGTGGGGGTCCCGCGCTTGGCCGTCCCACTCGAGCTTTGCCGCCCGCAAATCCCGGAGCGGATGAACCCGGGCGGGAGCGGACGAGCCCGGGAGGAAGCTCATGGGATCCGCTTTAGGAAACAGCCCTGCGGGAGCGCAGCTGGCAGTCGGGGAGATTCAAACCTCCCGCCCGCGGAGCCCCGCCCACGCCTGCAAGTCCCGCCCCCGGGCTGCACGTGCGGGTCCTGCGGGAAGCGGCTAGCCAAGGCGTGGCTGCCCCAGTTCCGGGGGTTCTGTAGAGGACGGTTTTGGGGGCAGGAAAGGTCTTGTTTGGCTGCTGATGAAGACTCTTTAGTCTCCCTGAAACGCCGAGTCAGTTGAAGGATCCATGCCCTCTGTACTGAAGGATGAACCACCAAATGTATAAAAGCCTTGATTTCCAATGATTTCAATGCCGTCCATGCCCTCTGTCCTGTAAAACATTCCATTCCCAGGCTTAATGAGAAGCACAAATTAAAGGAATCCCTTGTAACCTAATGGTTAAAATACAGGCTGCATTACGAAATTAGACTGACCTGGAATTTGGAGACTGGCATCAGCCACTAACCAGATGTGACCTAATGACGAGTTACTAAAACTTTGCAAGCTTTTTCCTGTTAAAAAAAAAATAGTAATCCTTAATAATAGTAGAAACAGTAGCTGACATTTGTTGAGCGCTTTATCATGGGCTTTAGATGTATTATCGAAGTTAATCTTACCTATGAGGTGAGTGTTCCTATTACAATTTACAAAGCACTTGTGTACATCTATGT
>ML097373.1:0-17128 GCA_003697995.1 Taxidea taxus jeffersonii
ATGAGGTGGAATAAAAAATGGAGGCTCTTACTGATAGGATAAATGAGGCAGAAGAAAGAATTAGTGATATAGAAGACCAAATGACAGAGAATAAAGAAGCTGAGCAAAAGAGAGACAAACAACTACTGGACCATGAGGGGAGAATTCGAGAGATAAGTGATACCATAAGATGAAACAACATTAGAATAATTGGGATTCTAGAAGAAGAAGAAAGAGAGAGGGGAGCAGAAGGTATATTGGAGAGAATGATTGTAGAGAATTTCTCCAATATGGCAAAGGGAACAAGCATCAAAATTCAGGAGATGCAGAGATCCCCACTCAAAATCAATAAGAATAGGCTCATATCCCATCACATAATAGTAAAATTTACAAGTCTTAACGACAAAGAGTAAATACTATAGGCAGCCCAGGGGAAAAAAGTCTGCAACATACAAAGGGAAAAATATCAGATTGGCAGCGGACTTATACACAGAGACCTGGCAGGCCAGAAATAACTGGCATGATATATTCAGAGCACTAAACGAGAAAAACATGCAGCCAAGAATACTATATCAAGCAAGGCTATCATAGAAAATAGATGGAGAGATAAAAAGCTTCCAGGAAAAGCAAAAACTGAAAGAATTCAAAAACACCAAACCAGCTCTAAAGGAAATATTGAAAGGGGTCCTCTAAGCAAAGAGAGACCCTAAAAGTAATAGATCAGAAAGGAACAGAGACAATACACAGTAACCTTACAGACAATACTATGGCACTAAATTCATATCTCTCAATAGTTACCATGAATGTAAGTGGACTAAATGCCCCAATAAAAACATACAGGGTATAAGAATAGATTTTAAAAAATCAATATGCTGCCTACAAGAAACTCATTTTAGGCCCAAAGACACCTCCAGATTGAAAGTGAGGGGTGGAAAATAATTTACCATGCTAATGGACATCAGAAGAAAGCTGGGGTGGCAATCCTTAGATCAATTAGATTTTAAGCCAAATAATATAATAAGAGATGAAGAAGGACACTATATCATACTCAAAGGGTCTGTCCAGCAAGAAGATCTAACAATTTTAAATATCTATGCCCCTAACATGGGAGCAGCCAACTCTATAAACCAATTAATAACAAAAACAAAGAAACACATTGAAAATAATACAATAATAGTAGGGGACTTTAACTCTCCCCTCACTGAAATGGACAGATCATCCAGGCAAAGGATCAACATGGAAATAAAGGCCTTAAATGACACACTGAACCAGATGGATATCACAGATATATTCAGAATATTCCATCCCAAAATAGAATACACAATCTTCTCTAGTGCTCATGGAACATTCTCCAGAATAGATCACATCCTGGGAAATATATCAGGTGTCAACCAGTATCAAAAGATTGGGATCATTCCGTGTATATTTTCAGACCACAATGCTCTGAAGCTAGAACTCAAACACAAGAAGAAATTTGGAAAGAACTCAAATACATGGAGACTCAACAGCATCCTTCTAAAGAATGAAAGGATCAAGAAAGAAATTAAAGAAGAATGGAAAAATTTCATGGAAACAAATGATAACGTAAACACATTGGTTCAAAATCTGTGGGACACAACAAAGGCAGTCCTGAGAGGAAAATATATAACAATACAAGCCTTTCTCAAGAAACAAGAAAGGTGTCAAATACACAACATAACCCTGCACCTAAAGGAGCTGGAAGAAGAACAACAAAGAAAGCATAAACCCAGCAGGAGAAGAGAAATCATAAAGATCAGAGCAGAAATCAATGAAATAGAAACTAAAAAAGCAATAGAACAAATCAAAAGAACTAGGAACTGATTCTTTGAAATAATTAATAAGATTGATACACCCCTGGCAAGACTTATCAAAAAGAAAAGAGAAAGGACCCAAATAAATAAAATAATGAATGAAAGAGGAGAGATCACAACCAACACCAAAGAAATGCAAACAATTATTAGAACATACAATGAGCAACTCTATGCCAAAAAATTCGACAATCTGGAAGAAATGAATACATTCCTAGAGACATATAAACTACCACAACTGAATAAGGAAAAAATAGAAAACCTGAACAGACCCATAACCAGAAAGGAGATTGAAACAGTCATCAAAAATCTCCAAACAAACAGAAGCCCAGGTCCAGACAGCTTCCCAGGGGAATTCTACCAAGCATTTAAAGAAGAATTAATTCCTATTCTCCTGAAACTATTCCAAAAAATAGAAATGGAAGGAAAACTTCCAAACTCATTTTATGAGACCAGCATCTCCTCGATCCCAAAACCAGACAAGGATCTCATCAAAAAAGAGAATTACAGACCAATATCCTCGATCAACACAGATGCAAACATTCTCACCAAAATACTAGCGAATAGGATCCAACAGTACATTAAAAGGATTATTCACCACGACCAAGTGGGATTTATTCCAGAGGTACAAGTTTGGTTCAACATCTGCAAGTCAATCAATGTGATACAATACATTAATAAAAGAAAGAACCAGAACCATATGATACCCTTAATAGATGCTGAAAAAGCATTTGACAAAGTACAGCATCCCTTCCTGATTAAAACTCTTCAAAGTGTAGGGATAGAGGGCACATACCTCAATATTATCAAAGCCACCTATGAAAAACCCACTAATTATCATTCTCAATGGAGAAATACTGAAAGCTTTTCTGCTAACGTCAGGAACACAGCAGGGATGTCCATTATCACCACTGCTATTCAACATAGTACTAGAAGTCTTAGTCCCAGCAATCAGACAACAAAAATATATTAAATGTATCCAAATTGGCAAAGAAGAAGTCAAACTATCACTCTTTGCAGATGATATGATACTATATGTGGAAAACCCAAAAGGCTCTGCTCCAAACTACTAGAACTTGTACAGAAATTCAATAAAGTGTCAGGATATAAAATCAATGCACAGAAATAAGTTTCATATCTTTACACCAACAACAAGACAGAAGAAAGAGAAATTAAGGAATCAATCCCATTTACAATTACACCCAAAACCATAAGATACCTGGGAATAAACCTAACCAAAGAGGCAAAGAATCTTTACTTAGAAAACTATAAGGTACTCATGAAAGAAATTGAGGAAGACACAAAGAAATGGAAAAATGTTCCATGCTCCTGGATTGGGAGAACAAATATTGTGAAAATGTCTATGCTACCTAAAGCAAAATACACATATAATGCAATCCCTATAAAAATCCCACCCATGTTCTTCAAAGAAATGGAACAAATAATCCTAAAATTTATATGGAACCAGAAAAGACCTCGAATAGCCAAAGGAATATTGAAAAAGAAAGCCAAAGTTGGTGGCATCACAATTCCAGACTTCGAGCTCTACTACAAAGCTGTCATCATCAAGACAGTATGGTACTGGAACAAAAACAGATACATAGATCAATGGAACAGATTAGAGAGTCCAGAAATAGACCCTCAACTCTATGGTCAACTAATCTTCGACAAAGCAAGAAAGAATATCCAATGGAAAAAAGACAGCCTCTTCAACAAATGGTGTTGGGAAAATTGGACAGCCGCATGCAGAAAAATGAAATTGGACCATTTCCTTACACCACACACGAAAATAGACTCAAAATGGATGAAGGACCTCAATGTGAGAATGTAATCCATCAAAATCCTTGAGGGGAACACAAGCAGCAACCTCTTCGACCTCAGCCACAGCAACTTCTAGGAACAACGCCAAAGGCAAGGGAAGCAAGGGAAAAATTGAACTATTGTGACTTCATCTAGATCAAAAGCTTTTGCACAGCAGAGGAAAGAGTTAACAAAACCAAAAGACAACTGACAGAATGGGAGAAGATATTTTCAAACGACATGTCAGATAAAGGGCTAGTATCCAAAATCTATAAAGAGCTTATCAAACTCAACACCCAAAGATCAAATAATCCAATCAAGAAACGGGCAGAGGACATGAACAGACATTTCTGCAAATAAGACATCCAGATATCCAACAGACACATGAAAAAATGTTCCACATCACTGGGCATCAGGGAAATACAAATCAAAACCACAATGACATACCACGTCACACCAGTCAGAATGGCTAAAATGAACAAGTCAGGAAATGACAGATGCTGGCGAGGATGCAGGGAAAGGGAACCCTCCTACACTGTTGGTGGGAATGCAAGCTGGTGCAACCACTCTGGAAAACAGCGTGGAGATTCCTCAAAAAGTTGAAAATAGAGCTACCTTCTGACCCAGCAATTGCACTCCTGGGTATTTACCCTAAAGATACAAACATAGTGAGCCGAAGGAGCACGTGTACCCAAATGTTTACAGCAGCAATGTCCACAATAGCCAAACTATGGAAAGAACCTAGATGTCCATCAACAGATGAATGGATAAAGAAGAAGTGGAATACAATGGAATACTATGCAGCCATCAAATGAAAAGAAATTTTGCCTTTTGCGATGACGTGGATGGAATAGATGCTATTATGCTTAGTGAAATAAGTCAATCATAGAAAGACAAATATCATATGATCTCCCTGATATGATGAAGTGAAGATGCAATGTGGGGGCTTGGGGGGTAGGAAAATAATAAATGAAAGAAGATAGGATTGGGAGGGAGACAAACCATAAGAGACTCTTAATCTCACAAAAGAAACTGAGGGTTGCTGTGGGGAGGGGGTTCAGGAGAGGGTAGTGGTGTTATGGACATTGGGGAGCTTATGTGCTATGGTGAATGTTGTAAAATGTGTAAACCTGGCGATTCACACACCTGTACCCCTGGGGATAAAAATATAAATAAAGAAAATAAATAAATAAATAAATGTTATTTTCTCCTTCCGTATCTCTAACTACAGTCTTAAGCTTAAAATCTAATTTGTATAATATGAGAATCACTATCCCAGATTTCTTTTGTGGCCTATTGGCATGAAAGATGGTTCTCCATCCCTTCACTTTCACTGTGGATGTATCTTTAGGTTCAAAATGAGTCTCTTGTAGACAGTATATGGATGGTACTGCCTTTTTATCCAATCTGCAACTCTGTGCCATATTATGAGAGCATTTAGGCCATTCACATTGAGAGTGATTATTGACATATAAGATTTTATTGTCATCATTTTGTCAGTGAAATCCTTGTTTCTATGGATTGTCTCTGTATATCTATGTTCTATATTACTCTTGAGGTCCTTCTCCTTTTGTAGAACCCCACTTAATATTTCCTGCAATCTGAATTGGTGGTCACATATTCTTTTAATCTCTGTCAGTCCTGGAAGCTTCCTATCTCTCCATCTAGTCTGAATGGCAGCCATAGATATCCAGAAGTATATAATCTTACATCTCAGGCTGATTTCATGGGTGTTCAGAGTGCTCTGAACGCAGCTCAATTCAGAGGACTGGATGAAATAGGGTCCCTACTTCTCTGCTATCTTACCCCTTCCCTCTATAGTGTTTCTTTATTAAAACATTTCTCAGCAAGAGCATCCTAAATAATATACAGTAAACTTTTCTTAATTAGAATTTAACCAAGTAAATGAAAAAAATGTAAACCATTGCTCAGAAATGGAATTTTTATCTGACTTCACAGAAAGTACATATAAGGATTATTTCCACAGTTACCTCCAAGCAACCATACAAATTATATGTTAAAAAATAGTCACCTAGGTGATTTGATGCCAGAGAAAACTGCATTCATCATATATAAATGACGTCTGCCTTGAGCAAAATGATGTTTATTGATATAAATAAAGGTTTTGAATTGATCATCCTGCTTATGTTCCAGTACAGTGGCCCCTTCCCCAGAAGACCAGCAGAAACATCAGCCCACATCATGTCCCCCAAACAAAGAGTTCTCCAAGGGTTTTATTTCTAATGGAAGTAGTATCTGATCTCTTTTAACAAGCAGACCAGAGCATACCCTAGTTAAACCTTGCTGTATTCTGGCCAAGGACCAAAACTGCCCACTGAAGGCAAGGAGCGCCTCCCTGAAGGATAGAACAGCCAAAACACAATAGCAGAATGCATGAAGCGCACTCTAGATAGTCCCTGAAGACCCAGTCTCTAGACACTCTATGACTTCTACTTCATAAAGCCGTTACTTTCAGGAGCAAGAAACATAATGCTCTTCTTTAACACAAAGGAAAAAGGCAGAAATGTAGACAAAATGCCAAGATGGAGGAACTCATCCCAAATAAAGGAACAAGATAAGGTCACAGCCAGAGATTGAAGCAAAACAGATATAAATAGCATACTAATGGAAAATTCAAAGAAGCAATCATAAGAATACTTTACTGGGCTTGAGAAAAAAATGAAAGACTTCAGGGAGACCCTCAACAAACAGTTAAAAGAGTTAAAAAAGAATCAGTTGAAAATGAAGAATGCAAAAATTGAGATTAGAAACAGGCTTCAAGAAATGAACAAAAGTCTGGAAAAGCAAAGGAATGGATAAGTAATACAGCAGGCAAAATAATGGAAGATGATTATGCCCAACAAACAGAAAAAGAAGAATTATGGAACATGAGAATAGACAGAAGGAACTCAGTGACTCCATCAAGCATAATAACATTTGTATCATAGGAGTCTCAGAAGGAGACAAGAGAGAAAAGGGAGCAGAAGGTTTATTTGAGGAAATTATAGCTGACAGCCTCCTTAGTCTGGGGGAACAAACAGACATCTAGATCAAGGAGGCACAGAGAAGTCCCATTAAGATAAACGAAAACTGGGTCAACACCAAGACATAGTACAATTAAATTTGCAAAATATACTGGTAAAGAAAAAGCCTGAAGAGCAGCAAGACAAAAAGAAGTCCTTAACTTACAAGGGAAGACCAATAAGGTTAGTTGCAGATTTCCCATTGGAGCTGGCAAGCCAGAATGGAGTGGCATGATATATTCAACTTGTTGAATGGGAAAACTCTGGAGCCAAGAATACTTGACACAGCAAGGCCACCATTCAGAATAGAATGAGAAATAGAGTTTCTATTTTACAAAATAGATATCTACTTTATCTAAATAAAATACTATATCTACTTTACAAAAAAGTAAAGGATTTTGTCACTACTAAACCAGTCCTGCAAGGAATATTAAAGGGTATTGTTCAAGTGGTAAGGAAAGACCAAAGGTGAAAAAGACAATAAAGGAATAGAGAAAATCTCCAGGAAACAATGACAAGTAATAAAATGGTACTATATACATATTTATCAGGCACCTTAGTGGCTCAGAACCTCTGCCTTCAACTTAGGTCATGGTCTCAGGGTCCTGGGATCAAGTCCCACATCAGGCTCTCTGTTCAGCAGGGTGCCTTCTTCCCCATTCTCTCTGCTTGCAGCTCTGCCTACTTGTTATCTCCCTCTCTCTGTCAATTAAATAAATAAGATCTTTAAAAATACATATCTATCAATAATTGTTCTAGATGTAAATGGTCTAAATATTCTAATCAAAAGATCTAGAATGTCACAATAGATAGAAAAAAAAAAAAAAGACCTATCTATATGCTGTCTATAAGAGACTCTTTTTAGACCTAGAGACACCTGCACATTGAAAGAGAGGGGATAGAGAAACATACAAAAAGGTGTCAAAAGAAAGCAAAAGCAGCAATACCTCTATCAGACAAACTAGACATTAAAACAAAGAGTGTAACAAGAGTAAAGAACACTATATCATAATAGAGGGGATAATCCAACAAGAAAATCTGACAATTGTAAATATCATGCACCCAAATATGTAAAACAAATAACAATGAACACAAAAGAACCTATTGATAAAAATACAATAATAGCAGGGGACTTTACCACCCCACTTAAATCAATGGACAAATTATGCAGGCAGAACTTTAACAAAGACACAATGGTTTTGAATTACACACAACACCAAATGGACTTAACAGATATATACAGAACTTTCCATCTTTTTTTTTTTTTCAAGCTTTTATTTAACCTCCACTTAGTTAACCTACAGTGTTATATCAGTTTCAGGTGTAGAATTTAGTGATTCATCACATACATACAACACTGAATGATCAACACAGCAAGTACCCTCCTTAATATCCACCACACATTTAATGCATCCTCCCACCGACCATCCTCCAGCACCCTAGGTTTGTTCTCTGCAGGTAAGACTGTTTTCTGGTTTGTCTCTCTTTTTTGTTCCCTTCCTATGTTCATCTGTCTTGTTTCTTAAAATGCACATATAAATGAAATCAGATGGTATTTGTCTTTCTCTGACTGACTTGCTTCACTTAGCATAATACTCTCCAGCTCCACCCATGTCTTTAAGATGACAAGTTTTTATTTTTTATTAGCTTCAGGGGTAGAATTTAGTGGTTCATCAGTTGCATATAACACCCAGTGTTCATTACATAAGTGCCCTCCTTATTGCCCATCAGCCAATTGTCCCTTACCCCCACACTCCTCCCCTCCAGCAACCATCAGTTTGCTTCCTATAGTTGAGTCTTTTATAGTTTGTCTCACTCTCTGTTTTCGTCTTATTTTATTTGTCCTTCCCCTCCCCTAGGTTCATCTGTTTTGTTTTTTAAGTTCCACATATGAGTGAAATCATATCATACTTTTCTTTCTTTGACTGGCTCACTTTGTTTAGCACAATATCCTCTGGTTCCATCCACATCATTCCAAATGTCAAGATTCCATTCTTTTGATAGCTGAGTAATATTACATTATACACATACACCACTACTTCTTTGTCCATTTATCAGTGGATGGACATTTGGACTTTTCCCATGATTTGCCTACTTTTGATAATGCTGCTGTAGACATCAGGGGGTATGTATCACTTTGAATAAGAATTTCTGTTTCCTTTGGCTAAATACCTAGTAGTGCCATTGCTAGATCATAGGGTAATTCTACTTTTCAGGTTTGAGGAAACTCCATACTGTTTTCAAGAATGGCTGTGCCATTTTGGATTACCATCAATAGTGTAAGAAGGTTTCACTTTTTCTGCATCCCTAATAAAATCTCTGGTTTCTTGTGTTGTTAATTTTAGCTATTTTGACAGGTATGAAGTAATATCTCATTGTAGTTTAGATTTGTATTTCACTGATGAGTGATGTTGAGCATATTTTCATGTGTCTGCTATCCACCTGTATGTCTTCTTTGGAAAAATATCTATTCATAGTTTCTACTCATGTTTTAAAATGATTATTTTGGGAGTGTTGACTTTTATGAATTTTTTACATATTTTGGATACTAACCCTTTATCAGATATGTTATTTGTAAATATCTTGTCTGATTGAAGAGGTTGCCATTTAGTTTTGTTGATTGTCTCTTTCACTGTGCAGAAGCTTTCTATTTTGATGAAGTCCCAATAGTTTATTTTTACTTATTTTTCCCTTGCCTTAAGAGAAATGATTCTCATAAGAAAATGCTACACCCAATGTCAAAGAGGTAACTGCCTATGTTATCTTCTTCTAAGGTTTTGAGAGTTTCCTGTTGCTGATTTAGGTCTTTCATCCTTTTTTAATTTATTTTTGTGTATGGTATAAGAAACTGGTCAGGTTTTATTTCCTTTTATATTGCTGTCCACTTTTCCAAACACCATTTGTTGAAGACGCTATCTTTTTTCTATTGGATATAATTATCTTCTTGTCAAAGATCAGTTGACCATAAGGTGGTGGGTCCATTTCTGGGTTTTCTATTCTGTTCCTTTAACCTAGGGATCTGTTCTGTTCCAGTACTATAATGTCTGCATTACTACAGCTTTGTAATATAAATTTATGCCTCCAGCTTTGCTTTTCTTTTTCAAGATTGTTTTGGCTATTTAGGGTGTTTTCTGGTTCCATATAAATTTTAGGATTGTTTCTTCTAATTCTGTGAAAAAGGCTGCTGGTATCTTGATCAGGATTGCCCTGAATGAATAGATTGCTTTGGGTAGTATAGACATTTTAACAACATGTGTTCTTTCAATGCATGAGCATGGGTTGTTGTCATTGCATTGTGTCGTCTTCAATTTCTTTCATCACTGATTTATGGTTTCTAAAGTATAGACCTTTTGCCATATTGGTCAGGCTGATTCCTAGGTATCTTATGACTTCTGGCACAATTGAAAATGGGATCAATTTCTTGATTTCTCTTTTTTTCTGCTTCATTACTAGTGTATAGAGGTGCAATAGATTTCTGCATGTGGATTTTGATCCTGTGACTTTACTGAATTTGTGTATCAGTTCTAACATGGTTTTCCATATAGATTATCATGCTGTCTGAAAATTCTGAAAGTTTGATGTCTTTCTTGCCAATTTGGGTATTTCTTATTATTTTATTTCTTTTTGTTCTTATTCCTGAGTCTAAGGCTTACAGCACTGTGTTAAATAACTGTGGTGAAAGTAGGCATCCCTTTCTTTTTCCTGACCATAAAGGAAATGCTCTCAGGTTTTCCCCATTGAGAATGTTATTAGCTATGGGTTTTTAATATAGGGTCTTTATGATATTGAGGGATGTTCTCTATCCTTACCTTGTTGAGTGTTTTTAATCTAGACTAGATGTACTTGTCAAACCCTTTTCCTGCATCTATCAAGGGGATCAAATTGTTCTTACCCTTTCTTTTATTAATGTGGTATATTGCATTGATTGATTTGAGAATATTGAGCCACACTTGCAGCCCAGGAATTAAATCCCACTTAATCATGGTGAATGAATCTCATAATATGCTTTTGGATTTGATTTACCAGTATTTTATTGAGTACTTTGCATCCATATTCATCAGGGATATTAGCAATAGTCCTCTTTTTTAGTGGAGTGTTTCATTTGTGAATCAGGGCAATCCTGGCCTTATAGAAGGAATTTGGAGTTTTTCCCTCCATTTCTATTTTTTAAGAGTTTGAGAAGAATAAATATTAATTCTTCTCTAAACATCTAGTAGAATTCCCCCAGGAAGCCCTTTGGCCCTGGGATTTTGTTTGTTGGGAGATTTTTGATAATTGATTCAATTTATTTGCTTCTTTTTTTTTCCAAATTAATACGTATACATTGTAATTTTTTAAAATAAATGCTATAGAAATATAAATGTTCTTGTATTACAGTCAATGTTACGTTGTATTGAATATTTCATTTAAACAACACTCTAGGGACACTTGGGTGCTCAGTGGGTTAAGCCTCTGCCTTTGGCTCAGGTCATTATCTCAGGGTCCTGGGATCTAGACCTGTGTTGGGCTCTCTGCTCAGCAGGGAGCCTCACCCTCCGCCTGCCTCCCTGTCTACTTGTGATCTCTATCTGTCAAATAAAATAAAATAAAATAAATAAAAGTTATTCTAAGGGATTGATTTTTAAATTCAAGAATGTACTTACACTTAAAGTATGCTATTAACATCACTTAATTTCGGACAAAAGTGAAATACTTTAGAGAACGTTTAATAAAAATTTTGTGTTAGAAAATACCAATTAACATAGATATACCTAACAAAAATCCAGGTGGAAATGAAAAATTCAATCTAATATTCAGATAGTTGAGAAAGAAGCAAGCAAAAAGTGATGTATTTGTAAAGCACCTTCTGAAATATGTATTTTTTAATTTAAATTCAATTAACATATAGTGTATTATGAGTTTCAGAAGTAGAGTTCAGTGGTTCATCAACCTTTTATAATACCCACTGCTGATTAATCACATGCCTTTCTTATTACCCATCACCCAGTTAGCCCATGCCCCCACCCCCAACCCTCCAGTGACCCTCAGTTTGTTTCCTATGATTAAGAGTCCTTTATGGGGAGTGCCTGGGTGGGTCAGTCAGTGAACCATTTGACTTTGGCTCAGGTCATAATCCCAGGGTCCTGGGATCAAGCCCATATCAAGTCCCTTCTCTGTGGGGAGCCTGCTTCTCCCTCTCCCTCTGAGACTTCCCCTCTTGTTCTTTCTCTCCCTCTCTCCCAAAAAATAAATTTAAATAATAGTCTCTTATGGTTCGTCTCCCACTCTGATTTCTTCTTGCTTTATTTTCCCCTCCCTTCCCCTGTGGTCTTCTATTTTCTTTCTTAAATTCCACATATGAGAGATCATATGATAACTGTCTTTCCCTGGTTGACTTATTTCACTTAGCATAATACTTTCTAGCTCTATCTATATCATTGCACATGCAAGATTTCATTTTTTATAGCTGAGTAGTATATTCCATTGTGTGTGTATGTATATATATGAGTATATATATGAATATATATGAAAAAATAAAAAGATATATAAATACAATATTCCTTTGTATATATATACACCACATCTTTATCCGTTCATCTGTTGATGGACATCTGGGTTCTTTCTATAGTTTACCTATTAGGGACATTGCTGCTATAAACACTGGACTGCATGTGCCCCTTCAGATCACTGCATTTGTATTTTTGGGATAAATACCTTGTAGTGAAATTACTGGTCCATAGCATAGCTCTTTTTTTTCAAGTTTTTGAGAAACGTCCATACTATTTTCCAGAGTGATTGCACCAGCTTGTATTCCCATGAATAGTGTAAGATGGTTCCCATTTTCTGCATCCTTGCTAACATCTGTTATTTCCTGACTTGTTAATTTTAGCCATTGGTATGAGGTGGTATCTCATTGGGGGTTTGATTTATATTTCCTTGATGTCAAGTGATGTTGAGCATTTTTTATGTGTCTGTTGGCCATTTAAATGTCTTCTTCGGAGAAATGTCTGTTTATGTCTTATGTCCATTTATTGATTTGTATTATCTATTCTTTGGGTGTTGCGTTTGAAAAGTTCTTTATAGGTTTTTGATACTAGACCTATGTCTGGTAAGACATTTGTAAATATTTTCTCCCATTCTGTCAGTTGTCTTTTGGTTTGGTCGACTGTTTCATTTGATGTGCAAAAGCTTTTTATCTTGATAAAGTCCCTATAGTTCATATTTCCTTTTGTTTCTCTTGCCTTTGGAGACATGTCTAGTAATAAGTTACTGCAGCCAAGGTCAAAGTTGCTTCCTGTGTTCTCCTCTAGGATTTTGATAGATTCTTGTCTCACATTTAGGTCTTTCATCCATTTTGAGATTATTTTTGTGTATGGTGTAAGAAAATCGTCCAGTTTCATTTTTCTGCATGTGACTGTACAATTTTCCCAATATCATTTGCTGAAAAGACTTTTTTCCATTGGGTATTTTTCCCCACTTTGTCAAAATTTAGTTGACAGCAGAGTTGAGAGTCCATTTTTAGGCTCTATATTCTGTTCCATTGAACTATATATCTGTTTTTGTGCCAGTACTATATTGTCTTGATGGTTACATCTTTGTAATAGAGCTTGAAGTCTGAGATTGTGATGCCACCAGCTTTGGTTTTCTCTTTCAACATTCTTTTGGCTATTCTGGATCTTTTCTGGTTCCGTACAAATTTTAGGATTATTTTTTCCAGCTCTGTGAAAAATGTCGATGGTATTTTGATAGGGATTGCATTAAATGTATAGATTTCTCCAATTAGCATAGACATTTTTACAATATTTATTCTTCCCATCCATGATCATGGATTTTTTTACATTTATTTGTGTCTTCAGCTTCTTTCATGAGTGTTCTGTAATTTTCAGAGTACAGATGTTTTGCCTCTTTGGTTAGGTTTTTCCCAGGTATATTGTGGGTTTTGGCACAGTTGTAAAAGGGATAGACTCCTTAATTTCTCTATCTTCTGTCTCATTGGTAGTGTTTAGAAATGCAAGTGATTTCTTTGCATTGATTTTATGTCCTGCCACTTTGCTGAATTCCCAAATGAGTTCTAGGAATTTTGGTGTGGAGTCTTTTGTGGTTTTTTCTACATAGAGCATCACGTCATCTATAAAAAGTGAGAGTTTGTCTTCCTTTTTGCCAACTTGGATGCTTTTTATTTATTTTTGTTGTCTGATTGTTGTTGCTAGGACTTCAGTACTATGTTGAACAACTGTGGTAAGAGTGGACATTCCTGTCCCATTCCTGACCTTAGGGAGAAAGATCTCAGTTTTTCCTCACTGAGAATGATATTTGCTATAGGTTTTTCATATATGGCTTTTAAGATATCGAGGTATGTTCCCTATATCCCTACATTGTGAAGAGTTTTAATCAAGAAAGGATGCTGTTCTTTTATTAAAAAAATTTTTGCATCTATAGAGAGGATCATATATATGGTCCTTGTCCTTTCTTTTATTAATGTAGCATATCACATTGATGTGGAATCTCCTTTGCAGCCCAGGAATAAATCCTACTTGGTCAGGTTGAATAATCTTTTTAATGTGCTGTTGTATCCTATCAGCTAGTATCTTGGTGAGAATTTTGGATCCATGTTCATAAATGATTTTGGTCTCTATTTTTCCTTTTCAGTGAGGACTTTACCTGGTTTTGGAATCAAAGTGATGCTGACTTCATAGAAAGAGTTTGGAAGTTTTCCTTCCAATTCTATTTTTTGAGACACGTTTCAGAAAAAAAAAAGTATTAATTCTTCTTTAAATATTTGGTAGAATTCCCCCCAGGAAGACTTCTGGCCCTTATTCATTGGGAAATTTTGATTCCTGCTTCAATTCCTTTGCTGATTATGGATCTGTTCAGATTTTCTATTTCTTCCTGTTTCAGTTTTGGGAGTTCATACGTTTCTAGGAATTTATCAGTTTTCTTCCAAATTGTCCAATTTGTTGGCATATAATTCCCCATAATATCCTCTTATAGTTATTTGTATTTCTCTGGTTTTGGTTGTGAATTCTCCTCTCCCATTTGTGATTTTGTTTACTTGTGTGCTTTCTCTTTTCTTTTGAATAAGTCTGGCTAGGAATTTATCAATTTTATTAATTTTTTTCAGAGAAATAGCTCCTGCTTTCATTGATCTACTGTTTTGTTCTGTTGTTTCTGTACCATTTATTTCTGCTCTATTCCTGGTTATTTCCATTTCTTCTGCTGGCTTTAGGTTTTATTTGTTTTTTCTGTTGTTGTTGTTTTTTTTTTTTTTTTTTTTTTTTTTTTTTTTTTTGTTTTAAATGTTGTGTTACTTTTTTAAGCTTTTTCTTGCTTTTTGAGGTAGGACTGTATTACTATATAACTTTCATCTTAGGAATGCTTTTCCTTCATCCAAAGATTTGGACCATCATGTTTTCATTTTCATTTGTTTCCATGTATTTTATTAATTTCTTCTTAAATTTCCTGGCTGACCCATTCCTTTTTTGGATAACGTTCTTTAACCTCTCATGTACTTGTGGTCTTTCCAAATTTTCCCTGTGGTTGACTACATATTTTATAGCATTGTGCATAAAAGATGCATGCTTTGGTCTCAATTCTTTTGTATTTGTTGAGGCCTGATTCATGACCTAATGTGTGATCTTTCTGGAGAATGCCCATGTGCATTTGATAAATGTGCATTCAGCTGCTTCAGAATAAATTTCTGAATATATCTGTGAAGTCTATCTGGTCCAGTGTGTCATTCAAATCCACTGTTTCCTCATTGATTTCTTATTAGATGATATATCCAGTAATGTAAGTGGGGTATTAATGTCCCATCCTAAGGGGGCACCTAGGTGGCTCAGTCAATTCAACCTCTGCTTTCAGCTTAGGTCATGATCCCAGGGTCCTGATCAGGATAGAGTCTGCTTCTTCCTCTCCCTCTGACCACCCATCTTGTGTTCTCTCTCTCTAAAATAAATGGATAAAATATATTTTTTTAAAAAGTCCTGTACTATTATTGTATTAATATCAATGAGTTCCTCTATGTTTATTAATTGTTTTCTATATTTGGGTGCTTCTAAGTCAGGTTTATATATATTTACAATTGCTAGAAATTCTTGTTGGATAGTCCCTTTATTAGGATCTAATGTCCTTCTTCATGTCTTGTTATACTCTTTGCTTTATAATCTAGCTTGTTTGACTTAAGTATTGCTACTCCAGCTTTCTTTTGATGTCCATTTGCATGACAAATATTCTCTATCCCCTCACTTTCAATCTGTAGGTATCCTTAGGTGTAAAAAGAGTCACTTGTAGGCTGCATACAGATGGTTCTTGTCTTTCTATCCATTCTGGTACCCTATGTCTTTTGATTGGAGCACTTAAGTCATCTACATCAATAGTAAGTATTATTTTTAAAAGAGATTTATTTATGGCTGCATAGTACTCCACTATGCAGCCATCAAAAGAAATGAAATCTTACCATTTGTGATGACATGGATGGAACTAGAGCATATTATGCTTAGCGAAATAAGTCAACTGGAGAAAGACAACTATCACATGATCTCCCTGATATGAGGAAGTGGAGATGCAACGGGGGTGGGGGTTAAGGTGGTAGGAAAAGAAAAAATGAAACAAGATCGGATTGGGAGGGAGACAAACCAAAAGAGACTCTTAATGTCATAAAACAAACTGAGGGGGGGGGGGGGGAGGGGGTTGGGAGAGGGTGGTAGGGTTACACTATATGTTTAAATAAAAAAAAAAACTTAAAAAAAAGAAAAAAAGATATTTATTTATTTGTTTATTTATTTATTTATTTGACAGAGAGAAAGAGAGAGAGAGAGAATACAAGCAAGGGGAGAGGGAGAAGCAGGCTTCCCTCTGAGCAGGGATCCTGATCGTGATGTGGGGTTTAATGCCATTTTATTACTTATTTTGTCATTGTTTCTGGAAATTTTGTCTTTTCCTTTCTATCTTTGTTGCTTTTTTTCCCCTTTCTTTCCCACTCAAAGAGGTCCCTTTAATATTTCTTGTGGGGTGGGTTTAGTGTCACAAAATCCTTTACTTTTTGTTTGTCTGGGAAACTTATGATCTCTCCTATTCTGAATTTTGGCATGTTAGACAGAATATTCTTTGCTGCATGTTTTTGCCATTTAGCAGGTGGAATATATCATGCCACTCTCTTTTGGCTTGCCAATTTTCTGTAGAGATTTCTGCTGTTAGCCTTATGAATCTTTTCTTGTATGTTAGGGACTTCTTCTGTCTTACTGCTTTAGGATTTTTTCTTTATCTCTATATTTTGCGAATTTAACTACAGTCTGTGGTTATATTTGTATTTTTTCATTACTTTAACAGGAGTCCTCTGTCCCTCCTTGATCTGGATATCTTCCCCAGATATGACAAGTATTCAGTTATGATTTCCTCAAAAAAAACTTTTCTGTCCCCTTTTCTATTTCCTCTTCTTCTGAGAGTCTATGATACAAATGTTATTATACTTGATTCACTATCAGACTTGTTTACTAAGTCTACTTTTGTGATCTAAGA
>ML097373.1:17228-70584 GCA_003697995.1 Taxidea taxus jeffersonii
CCCCCCCATTGCATCTCCACTTCCTCATATTAGGGAGATCATATGATAGTTGCCTTTCTGCAATTGACTTATTTCGCTAAGCATAATAACCCATTAGTTCCATCCACATTGTTACAAATGGCAATATTTCATTTCTTTTGATGGCTGCATAGTATTGCATTGTATATATACACCACATCTTCTTTATCCATTCATCTCCTGATGGACATCTAGGTTCTTTTCATTGTTTGGCTATTGTGGACATTGCTGCTATAAATATTTTTGTGCACATGCCCCTACAGATCACTACATTTGTATCTTTAGGGTAAATACCCAGGAGTGCAATGGCTGGGTCATGAGGTAGCTCTATTTTCAACTTTTTGAGGAACCTCCATGCTGTTTTCCAGAGTGGTTGCACCAGCTTGCATTCCCACCAACAGTGTAGGAGGGTTCCCCTTTCTCCGCATCCTCGCCAGCATCTGTCATTTCCTGACTTGTTCACTTTAGCCATTCTGACTGGTGTGAGGTGGTATCTCATTGTGGTTTTGATTTGTATTTCCCTGATGCCCAGTGATGTGGAGCGCTTTTTCATGTGTCTGATGGCCATCTGGATGTCTTCTATGCAGAAATGTCTGTTCATGTCCTCTGCCCATTTCTTGATTGGATTATTTGTTCTTTGGTGTTGAGTTTGATAAGCTCCTTATAGATTTTGGATACTAGCCCTTTATCTGACATGTCGTTTGCAAATATCTTCTCCCATTCTGTCAGTTGTCTTTTGGTTTTGTTGACTGTTTCCTTTGCTGTGCAAAAGCTTTTGATCTTGATGAAGTCACAATAGTTCATTTTTGCCCTTGCTTCCCTTGACTTTGGCATTGTTCCTAGAAAGAAGTTGCTGCGGCTGAGGCCGAATAGGTTGCTTCCTGTGTTCTCCTCAAGGATTTGGATGGATTCCTTTCTTACATTGAGGTTCTTCATCCATTTTGAGTCTATTTTTGTATGGGGTGTAAAGAAATGGTCCAATTTCATTTTTCTGCATGTGGCTGTCCAATTTTCCCAACACCATTTGTTGAAGAGGCTGTCTTTTTTCCATTGGATGTTCTTTGCTGCTTTATGGAAGATTAGTTGACCATAGAGTTGAGGGTCTATTTCTGGGCTCTCTGTTCTGTTCCATTTATCTATGTGTCTGTTTTTGTGCCAGTACCATACTGTCTTAATGATGACAGCTTTGTAATAGAGCTTGAAGTCTGGAATTGTGATGCCACCAACTTTGGCTTTCTTTTTCAATATTCCTTTGGCTATTCGAGGTCTTTTCTGGTTCCATATAAATTTTAGGATTATTTGTTCCATTTCTTTAAAGAATATGGATGGGGCTCTGATAGGGATTGCATTATATGTGTATTTTGCTTTAGGTGGCATAGACATTTTCACAATATTTGTTCTCCCAATCCAGGAGCATGGAACATTTTTCCGTTTCTTTGTGTCTTCCTCAATTTCTTTTATGAGTACTTTATAGTTTTCTGAGTATAGATTCTTTGCCTCTTTAGTTAGGTTTATTCCCTGGTATCTTATGGTTTTGGGTGTAATTGTAAATGGGATTGACTCCTTAATTTCTCTTTCTTCTGTCTTGTTGTTGGTGTAAAGAAATGCAACTGATTGGGACGCCTGGGTGGCTCAGTTGGTTAAGCAGCTGCCTTCGGCTCAGGTCATGATCCCAGCGTCCTGGGATCGAGTCCCACATCGGTCTCCTTGCTTGGCAGGGAGCCTGATTCTCCCTCTGCCTCTGCCTGCCTCTCTGTCTGCCTGTGCTCTCTCTCTCTCTCTCTCTAACTAATAAATAAATAAAATCTTTTAAAAAATTTAAAAAAAAGAAATGCAACTGATTTCTGTGCATTGATTTTATATCCTGACGCTTTACTGAATTCCTGTACAAGCTCTAGCAGTTGTGGAGTGGAGCCTTTTGGGTTTTCCACATATAGTATCATATCATCTGCAGAGAGTGAATAGTTTGACTTCTTCTTTGCTAATTTGGATGCCTTTAAATTATTTTTGTTGTCTGATTGCTGAGGCTAGGACTTCCAATACTATGGTGAATAGCAGTGGTGATAGCGGACATCCCTGCCGTGTTCCTGACGTTAGCAGAAAAGCTTTCAGTATTTCTCCATTGAGAAAGATATTTGCGGTGGGTTTTTCATAGATGGTTTTGATAATATTGAGTTATGTGCCCTCTATCCCTACACTTTGAAGAGTTTTGATTAGGAAGGGATGCTGTACTTTGTCAAATGCTTTTTCAGCATCTATTGAGAGTATCATATGTCTCTTGTTCTTTCTTTTGTTAATGTATTGTATCACACTGATTGATTTGTGGATGTTGAACCATCCTTGCTGCCCTGGAATAAATCTCACGTGGCCGTGGTGAATAATCCTTTTAATTACTGTTGTATCCTATTGGCTAGTATTTTGGTGAGAATTTTCGCATCTGTGTTCATCAAGGATATTGGTCTGTAATTCTCATTTTTGATGGGATCCTTGTCTGGTTTGGGGATCAAGGTGATGCTGGCCTCATAAAATGAGTTTGAAAGTTTTCCTTCCATTTCTGTTTTTGGAACAGTTTCAGGAGAATAGGAATTAATTCTTCTTTAAATGTTTGGTAGAATTCCTCTGGGAAGCCATCTGGCCCTGAGCTTTCGTTTGTTTGGAGATTTTTGATGACTGTTTCAATCTCCTTACTGGTTATGGGCCTACTCAGGTTTTCTATTTCTTCCTGGTTCAGTTTTGGCAGTTTATATGTCTCTAGGAAAGCATCCATTTCTTCCAGATTGTCAAATTTGTTGGCATAGAGTTGCTCATAATATGTTCTTATGATTGTATTTCTTTGGTGTTAGTTGTGATCTCTCTTCTTTCATTCATTATTTGATTTATTTGGGTCCTTTCTCTTTTCTTTTTGATATGTCTGGCCAGGGGTTTATCAGTCTTATTAATGCTTTCAAAGAATCAGCTCCTAGTTCTTTTGATTTGTTCTATTGTTCTTTTGGTTTCTATTTCATTGATTTCTGCTTTGATCTTTATTATTTCTTTTCTCCTGCTGGTTTTAGGCTTTCTTTGTTGTTCTTTCTCGAGCTCCGTTAGGTGTACGGTTAGGTTGTGTATTTGAGACCTTTCTTATTTCTTGAGAAAGGCTTGTATCACTATATATGTTACTCTCAGGACTGCCTTTGCTGTGTCCCACAGATTTTGGACCGTTGTGTTTTCATTATCATTTGTTTCCATGATTTTATTCAGTTCTTCTTTAATTTCCTGGTTGACTCATTCATTCCTTAGAAGGATGCTGTTTAGTCTCCATGTATTTGGGTTCTTTCCAAATTTCCTCTTGTGATTGAGTTCTAGCTTCAGAGCATTGTGGTCTGAAAATATGCAGCGAATGATCCCAATCTTTTGATACTGGTTGAGACCTGATTTATGACCCAAGATGTGATCTATTCTGTAGAATGTTCCATGGGCACTAGAGAAGAATGTGTATTCTGTTGCTTTGGGATGGAATGTTCTGAATATATCTGTGATGTCCATCTGCTCCAGTGTGTCATTTAAGACCTTTATTTCCTTGTTAATCTTTTGCATGGATGATCTGTCCATTTCAGTGAGGGGAATGTTAAAGTCCCCTACTGTTATTGTATTATTGTCAATGTGTTTCTTTGATTTTGTTATTAATTGGTTTATATAGTTGGCTGCTCCCATGTTAGGGGCATAGATATTTAAAATTGTTAGATTTTCTTGTTGGACAGACCCTTTGAGTATGATATAGTGTCCTTCCTCATCTCTTATTATAGTCTTTGGCTTAAAATCTAATTGATTTTATATAAGGATTGCCACCCCAGCTTTCTTCTTATGTCCATTAGCATGGTAAATTATTTTCCACCCCCTCACTTTCAATCTGGAGGTGTCTTTGGGTCTAAAATGTTTTTTTGTAGACAGCATATTGATGGGTTCTGAAGTATCTCTGTCTCTGACACAGAGTCCCACCTGGAGTCTCCAAACCCCGCCGATCCCTGGGCTCTCCCAGGTAGAAGTCTCCTCAGCCTATGTCACGGATTACAGTTCAAGGTAATCCCGAGTTGAGAGCTCACTCCTCGGCTCTGTCTCCACAGCTGGCTTCCCTGCTCTAATACCTGTGAGCTCTGCGACACTCAGACACCCCTGATCCTTCTGTGACCCCGTGTGGGCTTCACCCTGTTTTAGCCCCTGGAGCGATGTCCCTCCATGGAGCAGACTTTTAAAAGTCCTGATTTTGTGCTCCATTGCTCTGCCGCTTGCCGGGAGCCGGCCCCTCCCCCTGTGGTCTATCTTCCCCTCCCATTGGGTTCACTTCTCTGCTGGTCCTACCTTTCAGAAAGTGGTTGATTTTCTGTTTCTAGAACTGTTGCTCTTCTTCTCTTCAATCTCCTTTTGGATTTGTAGGTGTTTGGAATTGTTTGATAAGCTATCTAGCTGATCTCCTGCTGCCTGATATTGTCCCAGCCTGCTACTTCTCCGCCATCTTGACTCCTCCAGGGAAATTCAAATTAAAACTACAATGAGACGTCCCCTCACCCCTGTGTAAACAGTTTAGATAAACAGCACAGGAAACAACAGGTGTTGGTGAGGACGTGGAAGAATGGGAGCACTCTTACACTGCTGGAGGGAATGGAAATTGGTACAGCTGCTGTGGGAAAGAGTATGGTTTCCACAAAAAGTTAAAAAATTGAACTCCCCTTTAATCCAGCAATTCCACTACTAGGTATTTACCAAAGAATACAAAAATACTAATTTGAGGGGATACATGCACCCTGATGTTCCTAGTAGCATTATGAACAGTACCAAATTACAGAAAGAACCCAAATGTCCACAAATGTCCATTGACTGGTGAATGGAGAAATGGGAAAATAAGATGTGGCATATATATATATATATATATATATATATATAATTAGCATAATAATCTCTAGTTCATATATACATATATAATTATGCTAATAAAATAAGTCAGAAAAGGACATATATCTTATGATTTTGCTTATATACAGAATTTAAGAAACAAAAACAAAACAACCATAGGGGAAAAATGAAAATAGAGTCAAACCAAGAAAAAGATTCATAACTACAGAAAACTAACTGATCATTACCAGAGGAGCAGTATGTGGGGCAATGGGTTAAACAGATGATGGGGATTAATGAGTACAGTTTCTGTGATGAGCACGAGATATTGTAAGTGTTGAATCATTAATTATATACGTGAAACTAACATTACATTGTATATTAACTGAGAATTCAAATAAAAACATTAAAAATTTATGTTTCCAAATATTTTTAATACACATTTTGAAATAGAGTAAAAAATATCAGTCAAGAAATTCACAAAATAAAAGAATGAAAAATATGTCACCATAAACATAAAATGTGGAGAGAGGTCAATAAAATGTATTGTCGTTACAGTCGATTCAAACTTAAACAATGTTTAACCTAATATAGACTTTTGTATGCATAGAATATTATATATAAACCCTATGGTAACCACAAATTGAAAAACATATAAAATATGTGCAAAATAATAAACTGAAAGGAATCCAAGCATATCAATAAAAAATGTCATCTAAACACAAGGAAATAGATTGATAGAAGAAAGGAGCAGAGTAGAAGTATGAAAACTGTAAATGAAGTAACAAAATAACCATAGGTACATACTTATAAATAATTACTTTGTATTTAAATGGACTACATGGTCCAATTAAAAGACATAGGGTAACTGAATGGGTAAAAAGCAAAACACACCAATATGCTTCTTGCAATTATCTCATTTCATAAATAAAGACAATGCAGATTAAAATTAAAGCAATAGAAAAACATTTATCATTCAAATGGAAAAAAAGATATTGAGGTAGCAATATTTATATAGAAAAAGGACTTTGAGAAAAAGACTGTAAGAAGAAACAAAGAAAAATATTACATAATCATAAAGGAAACAATCAATTAAGAATATATGACAATTGTAAGTATTTTTGCATCCAACACTGGAACACCCGAACATATAAAGCAATTATTAACAAACATGAAGAAACTAATCAAGAGTAATACAATAGGGATGCCACTGAGGGTGGTTCAGTCAGTTAAGCCTCTGCCTTTCAGCTCAGATCATGATCCCAGGATCCTAGGATCGAGTTCCCCATCTAGCTCCTTATTCAGTGGAGAGCCTGCTTCTCCCTCTGCCTGCCACTCCTCCTGCTTGTACTCTCTCTCTCTCTCTCTGACAAATAAATAAATAAATATCTTAAAAGAAAACAGTAATACAATATTCATAGGGGACTTTAACACCCGGCATACATAAACGGATAAATCATCCAGTCAGAAAATTAAAAAGAAAACTCAATTTGAAAAACACATTGGACCAGATAGATCTAACTGATATATTCAGAACATCCCATCCTAAAATAGCAAAATACACATTCTTTTCATGAGCTTACATAACAGTATCCAGATTATCACATATTAAGCCACAAAGCATGTCTCAACAAATTCAAGAAGATGGAAGTTTTAGGATGCAGATTTTCTGGCCACAGCTGTATAAAACTAGAAATCAGTCACAAGAAAAAAATATAGAAAGACCACAAATAAATAAAATGCTACTAAAAAATGAATGGCTTACCCAAGAAATTAAACAGGAGTTAAAAAAATACATGGAAACAAATGAAAATGAAAACCCAACAGCCCTAAGTCTTGGAATATAGCAAAAGCTGTTCTTAAAGGGAAAATTATGGCAATACAGGTCTACATCAAAAATCAAGAAAAATCTCAAATAAATATCCTAACCTTATACCAAAAGGAACTAGAAAAAAAGAACAAAGACCAAAGCAAGTAGAAAAGGTAATAATAAAAATAAAAGAAGAAAGAAATGAAAAATACTAAAAAAAAAAAAAAAACCTATAAAAGAGATAAATAAAACCAGAAACTTTTTTAAAAGACAAATGAAGTTGAAAAACCTTTGGACAGAATCATCAAAAAACAAAAATGAGAAAAAGGACTCAAATAAATAAGAAGTAAAAGGCAAGAAATAGCAACCAACACCACAGAAATAAAAAAGGATTATAAGACCATATTATGAAACAATATATGTCAACAAATTGGACAGCCTATAAAATTGGATAAATTCCTAGAAACATCTAAACTACCAACACTGAAGCAAGAAGAAATAAAAAAAAGTTGAACAGACCAATTGCTAGCAATGGAATTGTATCAGTAATCAAAAACATCCAACAAACAAAAGCCCTGGACCACCTGGCCTCACAGAAGAACCTACCATTTAAAGAAGAATTAATACCCATTCTCAAACTATTCTGAAAGTACAAAAGAAAAGGAAATTTTCCAATCCGTTTAATGAAACTAACTCTACTCTGACATCAAAACCAGATAAAGATACTGCAAAAAACAAAAGAGAACTACAGGCCAATATCCCTGATGAACATAGATGTAAAAGTCCTCAACAAAATATTAGCAAACAAATCCAATGCGTTCACAAAATCATTTACCATGATCATGTGGGAGTTATTCCTATGACGCAAGGGTGGTTCAATATTTACAAATCAAACAATGTGACACATCACACCAAGAAGAGAAAGGATAAAAAACATGTGATTATCTCAAAAAAAGATGTAAAAAATGCATTTGATGAAATAGAACATTCCTTCATGATATAAATTTTCAACAAAGTATATTTAGAGAGAACATACCTCAAAATAATAAATGCCATATATAAAAAATACACAACAAACATCACACTCAATGGGGAAAAACTGAGAGTTCTCCCCCTAAGATCTGGAACGAGACAAGGATGTGCACTTTCACCACTTTTTTTCAACATAGTACTAGAAGTCCTAGCCACAGCAATAAGACAAGAAAAGGGAATAAATGCATTTAAATTGGTAAGGATGAAGTAAATTTTTGACTATTTGCAGATGACTTCATACTACACATAGAAAACCCTTAAGATCGGGGCACCTGGGTGGCTCAGTGGGTTAAGCCTCTGCCTTTGGCTCAGGTCATGATCTCAGGGTCCTGGGATTGAGCACTGCATTGGGCTCTCTGCTCAGCAGGGAGCCTGCTTCTCCCTCTCTCTCTGCCAGCCTCTCTGCCTACTTGTGATCTTTCTCTCTCTGTCAAATAAATAAATAATATCTTAAAAAAAGAAAACCCTTAAGATCACCAAAAAATTACCAGAATTGAAAAAATGAGATCAATAAATTTGTAAAATACAAAAGCCAATGTACAGAAATATGTCACATTTCTATGCACTAATAATGAAGCAGTGGGAAGAAAAAAGGAATCAGTCCCATTTACAATTGCACCAGAAAGAATAAAATACATAGGAATACACTTAGGCAAGAAAGTGAAAACTGTAAAATATTGTTGAAAGTAATTGAAGAGGACACAAATAAATGGGAAGATATTTGATGTTCCTGGATTGTGAGAATCAATATTGTTAAAATATCCACACTACCCAAAGCAATCTGTAGATTTGATGCAATCTTTATTAAATTTCCAACAGCATTTTTCACAGAAGTGGAACAAAATTTCCTAAAATTTATATAGAACCACAAAAGACTCTGAATAGTCAAAACAATCTTCAAAAATAAAACAAAACTGGAAATATCACAGTCTTAGATTTCAAGATATACTACAAAGTTATAATAATCAAAACAATATGATATTGGGACAAAAATTGACATAGGTGAATGGAACAGAACAGAGAGATGAGAAATAAATTTATGCTTGTAGAGTCAATTAATCTAGCAGAAAACAGGATGAATATGCAATGGGGAAAAGTCTCTTCAACAAATGGTTTTGGGAAAACTGGTCAACTACATGCTAAAGAATGAAACTTGGACACTTATATCATATACAAAAATAAACTCAAAGTGAATTAAAGATATAAATATGAGACTGAAACCATAGAATTCCTAGAAGAAAACATAGGCAGTCAGTCATCTCTTCTACATCAGCCATGGAAATATTTTTCTAGGTATAGGTCTCCTTTGGCAAGGCAAACAGAAGCAAAATTAAACTATCGGGACTTTATCAAAATTAAAAACAAACAAACAAACTTTTCACAGCAAAGGAAATTATCCACAAAAGAGAAAGACAACCCACCAAATGGAAAAAGATATTTGCAAATTATATTTTCAGTAAGGGCTTAATATCCAAAATACATAAAGAACTTACATAACTTAACACCAAAACAAATAAACAAACAACACCCTAAATAATCCAATTTAAAAATGGGTGGGGGGCTGGTGGGGAGCGGTGCCTGGGTGGTGCAGTGGGTTAAGCCTCTGCCTTTGGCTCAGGTCATGATCTCAGGGTCCTGGGATTGAGTCCCACATTTGGCTTTCTGCTCAGCAGAGAGCCCGATTCCCCCCACCCTGTCTTTCTACCTGCCTCTCTGCCTACTTGTGATCTCTCTCTGTGAAATAAATAAATAAAATCTTTAAAACAATTAAAAAATAAAAATGGGCAGGGGATGTGTATCAATATTTTTCCAAAGGCAACATACAGATGACCAACAGACATATGAAAAGATGCTCAATATCACTTATCATCAGGAAAATGCAAATAAAAATCACAGTTATATGGCATCACACCTGTCATAATGGCTAAAATTAAAAACACAAAATGCAGTATGTGTTGACAAGGATGTGGAAAAAAAGAAACCCTGTGCACAGTTTGTATGAATGCGCTGGTGCACTCACTGGTGAAAACAGTATGAGGTTTCCTTAAAAAATTAAAAATAGAATTACAATATTATCCAGTAAGTCCACTACTTAGTATTTACCAAAAGGAAATGAAAACACTAATTTGAAAAGATATATGCACACTTATATTTATTACAGCATTATTTACAGTAGCCAAGGTTTGGAAGAAGTCCAAGTGTCTGTCCATAGATGATTTGGTTATAGAAGATGTGATATATCAATAGATGGTAGGTGACTGATGATAGATGATAGATAGAAATATTACTCTGCCATTAAAAAGAATGGCATCTTTCTACTTACAACAGCATGAATTGGTTTAGAAGTTATAATGTTAAACCAAAAGTTGGTCAGAAAAAGACAAATGCCATATGATTTCACTCAAACAGAATTTAGGAAACAAAATAAACAAGCAAAGAAAAAAGTGACAAACAAAAAAGCAGACTCTTAAATATGGGAAACAAACTGATGATTGCCAGAGGGGAGGTCATGGGGGATAGATGAAATAGGTGAAAGATTTTAAGAATACACTTAGTGGGGCGCCTGGGTGGCTCAGTGGGTTAAAGCCTCTGCCTTCGGCTCAGGTCATGGTCTCAGGGTCCTGGGATCAAGCGCCACATGGGGCTCTCTGCTCAGCAGGGAGCCTGCTTCTCCCTCTCTCTCTGCCTGCCTCTCTGACTACTTGTGATCTCTGTCTATTAAACAAATAAAAATCTTTAAAAAAAAAGAATACACTTACTATTATGAGCACTGAGTAATGTGTAGAATTGTTGAATCATATGGTACACCTGAAACTAAAATAATACTATATGTTAATTATACTTAAATTTAAAATAAAATGGGAATATGTTATTGTATGTAAATTATACCTGATATTTTTATTAGATGCATATGAACAATACAAGTCAAGAAATATATGTGACATAAAGACAAAAGTTCAGGGCCTTGTTTTAGCCCTAGGCCTACTTTCAAAAAGCAATATAGGAAATTCTCAAAAGAAACTCTGTTAGCAAAGATTAAGTGAACAGGCTGTTAGGAAAATCATCATGAAAGTTTCCTAGAAAAAAAGCCTAAAGGGAGGTAGCCAATTCCTAGCTATAGCAGAAACTTTGGATCATCTACCTAATAGCTACTATTCCCTTCTTACTTGCTGCTAAAACTACAGTTTAATACAGGAATTCTACCCTTCCACCATTTGTTCCAAGGGTAAATCCTGAGTATTATAATGTAATTGCCATGACCTCCTAACTTCAACAAATGTTTGCCTTATAGGTGGGCATGTAATTCACTTTTGGCTCATGAGACATAAACAGAGATCTGTTGGAGGTTTATGACAAATAAATCTTTCTCCTTAAAAAGACACAAGGAAGGAAAAAACTCTCCTTTATTTCACTGGACATTGTCCTTTCTGGAACAGTCATCTTGTGACCATGAGGGAAAATAGCCCGAAGACAAAACAAGGACACTGAAGATATGAGAACAAAAAATTGAAAGGACCTGATTTCTGATGGTGTCACTGAGTCAATGTAATTACCTACACAGGATATGCCTACTCGTCTACTCTGAATTTCTTTAACGAGGGAAATAAATTTCTTCCTTTTTATTCAACTTTTCTCTTGGTTTTCTGCTACTTCATGTTGAAGGCATTGTCTAACTGATGCTTACACCGCTATGGCAGCCTTGGGAAGGAACTCACTGAGAATAAGTAAGTACCTTAGTGACTGGCAATTTTCCATACAGCAAATAGCAATTCAATATGAAATTATATATTCATATCAAATTGAGAATGGAAGGCAAACTACTATAAAGACCCAGGATAGATTAAACTTAAATTGGCTACACTTGACAAAAACATAGCTTAAATAAAAAGAAAAAAGTACTTTAAGTCTACATGCAATCTGAAATGGAAAATGGAGATAATTTTCCAAATAAGTCACTTTTGTTTGAATTACCTGGGTCTATTATGAAAATTCTGTGAGCTGTATATGAGTACATTTTGAGAGCAGAATATGGCTACATGTGAAAAGCATAAATTAATAAAATTATTTTTTTAAATATAGTATATGTGAAAGTGATTTCTCAAGTAAAAATATGCTATGTTTAACTTCATGAGGTATTTAACTGGATTTATGTATTCATTTGATTTTGCACATGTAGATACATGTAAAGTTTCAACTTTAATCATAAGTTATATAAACACTATGGACCTCCTTTAGCACTTATGAAAATTTAGTTATGCTAACTAATAGCAATTCTCACTGTTTTTCATATATCCCTGAATACATAATATAATAACATTATCCTATCAATTTTCAAGTAGAGAAAAAGAGAAGGTTACCAAAAAAAATCAAGTCACCCACACTGAAGTATTTGATGGAAATGACCAGATAGAATTGGAAAGAAAATTAAAGTCAGAATTCAGGAGACTGAGGTTTCCCAAGAACACCAAATATTATTTCTTTCCAGAAGAGAAATAAAATGACAGCACGCAATATATTGAAAAGGTAAGACTAGTTTATCTGTAACTGTGAAAAATGCAGCAGGTTGTTTTCTAACACATATCCCTAAAGAAAAGAAATTAGCCCAGATAAGGAGGAGGACATTGTTCCTCTTCAGTAGCAGAAAGTAAACTGGTTGAGTATCAGTCTTTAAACACTGAAGTGTCCTCTGAACAAAACATTTAAAAAGAATAAGAAGAAAGGTATTCTAAAGCAGGTGCTATGTAAGCAGTCAGGATAAGGAAGGGTTATGATTCATAATTGAAAAACTGCTATTTATTGAGACCTAAAGCAAACCAATTTCACTTGCAGAAATGGATAAAAAAGATGTCACAGGGCCACATCATAGGGTTATTTTGAATAATAATAATAATAATAATAATAATAATAAAGGAAACAATGAAAAGCAATGTTTCATCAAAAGAAAATCAGAAGCAAAGAATCCAAAGGCTTAAACTCTTTGTGGTAAGGATAGGACAGAAAACAATTTATAGTTCTACCCATGAAGACGCATATTTTACTAACATGCTTATACATAACTGGGGCTCATCTAAATTACTGAAACAAAACAATGTCAAATAAATAAAATTTCTAATTATTTCTAATTAAAAATTATTTTCTGTGCTAGTAAAATATTCTAGGAATACTTACTGTGTTTAATGAACATATATTTCTTTAATGTCTATTTTATACTCTAAATTAACATTTTTTAATCTGCTCCTCAAGCCCTGTCCTCTGCCTCTCACATAACAACATCTATAACTCGGAGCTCTGTTCTGGATGACAGCTAGCGAGTCTGAGAAAGTAAGCCATTCTGTAGTTTTCTGAGACTAGTGGAACACTAAGCTTGGATACCAGGAAAATGCACTTAAAATTGAACTGTCATTGTTCAAGATCCAGCTTTTTTGTGACCTACATTTGTTAGGTGAGTAAATTAACCTCACTGACCATTAGTTTTCTCTGCCTACAAAGGCTGTATAACAGTGCCTCCAATTTAAAGTTGTTGTGAGAATTCAATGAAATAATGTATGTAAAGACACATTGAAAATGGTAATATATTATAGATATAGGGCACCGTTGTTCCTACATAAGCCTGAATGAGTAGGTGGGAATTTGAAGCTCTAAATTGTGTGCAGTGGGACAAAGAAATTTGAAGCACTCTTCACATCATACCATGTATGGAGTAATTATGGATTGGATCATGGCTAACAATCTCTGCCCTATACCACCGATTTTAGGAGAACATGATTATCTAAATTTAAAAATGATTTTTTAGGTCTATACCCTATTTGTAATGGAAGCATCTTACACTAAATACATCTTACAGAAAAGTTATTCAGATGAGTTTCATATATCCACCCTCACACATAAAAAATGCATAGGTCTGTGTGATTAGGTGTATGTATTAGTGTCGGAATACTGGTGCTGCTATACTATTTCCAATTCTTGAAGAGGCTATTAAATTACTTAGAAACATGCTCCATATGTCCTAGAACTATCCACTAGTGTTAGGTAAAAATAATTTTCCAGGTATTATTACTTTACATTTTTCATTTTAGTGAATAAATGTGTTTTAATAACTGATAATTAGCTTTCAATTGGAATCTCATATTCACAAATTTGACTCATTTCTGATAAACATCCCCTGAAATCAATCAAGTCCAGGTTTTAAAAAGCTCTGTTGAGATATAATTCACATACTTTTTTTTAAAAAATTAAGCTTTTAATTTAATTTTTATTCAACATATATATTTAATTTATTTTTATTTTTATTCCAGGATAGTTAACATAGTGTCACAGGTGTACAATATCATGATTCAACAATTTTATACTTCACTTGGTGCTCATCATGAAAAATGCACTCCTTAATCCCCATCACCTAGTTCACCCATCCCCCCACCCATTTCAACTTGGTAACCATCAGTTTCTTATCTATAGTTAAGAGTGTTTTTTTCTTTGTCTCTTCTTTTCCCCTTGCTTGTTTATTTAATTCCACATGAGAGTGAAATCATATTGTATTTGTCTTTCTCTGACTGATTTATTTTGCTTAGTATGATACTCTCTAGCTCCACCTATGTTGTTGCAAATGGCAATATATCATTATTTCTTATGGCTCAACAATACTCCATTTTATATATATTATTAATAATATGTTATATATAGTATAATAACATTCCATTATCTACATACACCACATATATATGTATATATACACATTATTATATTGTGTATATATATATGTATGTACATATGTACATAAATGTACATATGCACATATATGCACTATATATACACACACACTACTTCTTTATCCAATCATCTATTGATGGTTATTTGGGCTGTTTCCATAATTTGGCTATTGAAAATAATGCTACTATAAACATAAGGGTGCCTGTATCCCTTTGAATTACTGTTTTTGAATTTGGGGGTTAGATATCCAGTAGTATGATTACTGGATCATAGGTTATTTCTATTTTTAACTTTTTGAAGAATCTCCATGCTATATTGCAGTAGCTACAAGAGTTTGCATTCCTACCAGTAGTACAAGAGGGTTCCCCTTCCTCCATATGCTTGTCAATACCTGTTATTTCTTGTGTTGTTGATTTTAGTCATTCTGACAGGTGTGAGGTAATATTTCATTGAAGTTTTGATTTGCATTTCCCTGATGATCAGTGATATTGAGTATCTTTCCATGTATCTATTGTCCATCTGTGTATCTTCTTTGGAAAAAAATGCCTATTTGGCACATTTTTAAATTGGTTTATTTGGTTTTGGGGTGTTGAGATTATAAGTTCTTTGTTCATTTTGGATGCTAACCCTTTATCAGACATGTCATTTCCAAATATCTTCTCCCACTCAGTAAGTGGCCTTTCTCTTTCTCACCTGTTCTCTGGTTTCTCTGTTTCTCCCCATTAAATTTGATGTCTGCTGTCGGTTTTTTCATTTAAAGCTTTTACTGTGTGGAGCTGTTCCCTCTAAACCTACTTTGTTGAGGGTTTTTATCAGGAATGGAGGTTTCACTTTGCCAAATGCTTTTTCTACATCTATTGAAAGGATCATGTGATTTCTATCCTTTCTTGATTTGATGTGGTATATCACATTGATTTAATTTGCAAATATTAAGCCACCTTGCATCCTGGGACTAAATCCCACTTGATCATGATGAATGATTTTTTAAAATATATTATTGATTTCAGTTTGCTTTTTTTGTTGTTGTTGAGGATTTTTACATCTATGTTCATCAGGAATATTGGCCTGTAGTTCTCTTTTTTGGTTGTACTGTTACCTGATTTTTGCATCAGGGTAATGCTGGCTTCATAAAATGAATTTGGAAGTTTTCCTTCCTCTTCTAGTTTTTGGAATAGCTTGAGAATAGGCATTAACTCTTTCTTAAATGTTTGGTAAATTTCCCTATGAGGCCATCTGGTCCTAAATTTTAGTTTATTAGTTTTTTATTACAGTTTTAATTTCATTGCTAGCAATTGGTTTGTTCAAAATTTCTATTTCTTCCTAATTCAGTTTTGGAAGATTATACATTCCTAAGAATTTATCCATTTCTTGTACGTTGTCTAATTTCTTGGCATATAATTTTTCATAATATTATCTTAAAATTATATTTCTGTGGTATTGGTTGTTATTTCACCTCTGTCATTTGTAATTTTCTTAATCTGAGTCATTTCTCTTTTTTGATGAGTCTAGCTAAGGGTTTATCAATTTTATTGAATTTTTTTTATGGAAGAACCAGCTCCTGGTTTCATTGATCTATTCTATTTCTTTTTAGTTTCTTTATCAGTTATTTATGTTTTAATTTTTATTATTCCTTTCTTTCTATTGATTTTGCATCTTGTTTGTTCTTTTTCTGTCTCATTATAATACAGGTATTGTTCTTTTGAGATTTTTCTTGTTTCTTCAGGTAAGCCTTTATTGCCATAAAATCCCCTCATAGAACTGCTTTTGCTGAATCCCAAATATTCTGGACTGCTATGTTTTCAATTTCATTTCTTTCCATGTAATTGTTTATTTCTTCTTTCATCTCTTGGTTGACCCATTAATTGTTTAGTAGCATATTATTTCACCTGCATGTATTTGTGCTCTTTCCAGACTTTTTTCTTGTGATTGGTTTCTAGTTTAATAGAATTATGGTCAGAAAAGTTGCATACTGGAACACCTGGGTGGCTCAGTCTGTTAGGCAGGCAACCCTTGATTTTGGCTCAGATCATGATCTCAGGGCCCTGAGATTGAGCCCCACATCGGGATCTGCACTCAGCGGGGAGTCTGCTTCAGAATTCTTTCTCTCCTTCTGCCCCTTCCCCCATTTGCTCACTCTCTTTCCTCTCTCTAAAATAAATAAAAATATTTAGGAAAAAAAGAAAAGTTGCATACTATGACTTTCATCTTTTCTAATATGTTAAGACTTGTTTTGTGGCCTGATATGTGATCTATTCTGGAGAATGTTCCATGTACACTTGAAAATAATGTGTATTCTTCTGTTATAGGATGGAATATTCCAAATATGTCTGTTATATCTATCTGGTCCAGTGTGTCATTCAAAGACATCTATTCCTTGTTAATTTTCTGTTTAGATGATTTGTCCATTGATGCATGTGGGCTATTAAAGTCCCTTACTATTATTGTAGTAGAAAGTATTACTTCCTTTACATTTGTGATAAACTGTTTTATGTATGTATGTGCTCCTAGGTTGGGTGCATAAATATTTATAATTGTTGTATATTTTTGTTGGATTGTCTCCTTTTATTATTATATAGCATACCTGTCTGTCTCTTGTTACAGCTTTTGTTTTCACATGTACTTTTTCCAATACAAGTATTGCTACTCTGGTTTTCTCTTGTCTTCCATTTGTATGATAAATATTTCTCCATCCCCTCACTTTCAATTTGCTAGTGACTTTTGGTCTGAAATGAGTCTCTTATAGGCAGCATATAGATGGCTCTTCTTTTTTTTACCCATTCTGTCATGCTGTGTCTTTTGAGCGGAGCAAAGCATTTAGTCCATTTATATTCAAAGTAATTATTGATAGATATGTATTCATTGCTATTTTTTAATTTGTTTTATGGTTTTTTCTTTAGTTGTTCTTTGTTTTGTTTTGTTTTCGTGATCCTTTCTTCTCTTGCTCTCTTTCATGGTTTGCTGGCTTTTTTCTAGTGATATACATGGATTCCTTTCTCTTCATTCTTTGCATCTACTACTGTTTTTTTTAATGGTTACCATTAGGTTTGTATATAAATATTTCTGTATACAGCAGTCTATATTAACTGCATAATCACTTAAATTTGAATACAATTTTTACTCTTTCACGCTTTTTAGGTATATGATGTCATATTTTACATTCCTTTCTTTGTGAATTCCTTGAGTGATATTTACATATATACTTATATTTCATAGTCTCATTTATGGTCTTTCCTTTCTACTCAAAGAATCCCATTTAATATTTCTTGCAGGGCTAGTTTAAGTGGTGATGAACCCCTTCAGTTTTTGTTTGTCTGGGAAACTGTCACTCCTATTCTGAATGATGGCCTTGCAGGATAGAGTATTCTTGGCCACATACTTTTTCCTTCTAGAGAGCTTGTTTGGAGGTTCTAGCAGGGGAGCGCAGCTACTCTTATACCCTTGACTGAAGAACGGTCGTCTCCTCTATCGGGAAGGTCGTCCTCTTCGACCGAGCACGCAGCTTCAGGAGGGACGCACATGGAGCGGTGAGGGAGAAAGGGGACACCCGCCTACCCAGCCAGATCAGCCGAATCAACCCTGGCGATCAATGGGGTGACAGATATCGCAGCCAGATCGCCCTCACATCCTATTTTTTCCTTCTAATACTTCGATTATATCATGCCACATTCTTCTGGCCTGCAAAATTTCTGCAAAAAAATTCCTCTGATAGCCTTATGGGTTCTGTCTTTTATGTAACTGACTTCTTTGCTCTTGATGCTTTTTTTTTTCTTTATCTTTATTTTTTTTTCAATTTTTTAAAAAAATATTTTATTTATTTATTTGACAGAGAAGGGGACAGCAAGAGAGGAAATACCAGCAGGGGGTACCAGCAGGGGGACTGGGGAAGGGAGTTCCCCACTGAGCAGGGAGCCCAACAGGGGGCTGGATCCCAGAACCTGGGACCATGCCAAAGGCAGATGCTTAATGACTAAGCCACCCAGGCACCCCCTTTTTTTTCCATTTTAAATTATGTATGTCTTAGTGTGAATCTCCTTGGGTTGATTTTGTTGGGGGCAGGATCTCTGTGCTTCCTGTTTCTGTGTGTCTATTTCCTTCTTCATATTAAGAAAGTTTTCAGCTATTATTTCTTCAAATAAATTTTCTGACCCATTTTATTTATTTTTCTTCTTATTGCATCCTTATAATTGAATATTATTACACTTGATGAAGTCATTGAATTGTCTAAGTCTATTTTTGTTTTGCATATTTCTTCTTTTTTTCTCATTTGCTCACCTTGATAAATTTCTATTGCACTGTCTTCCAGGTCACAAATTCATTCCTCTGCTTCTTCTAGTCTTCTATTTATTCTATCAAGTCTATTTTTAATTTCATTAATTATTTCTTCACTTCTAATTGGTTCTCTTTTTATGTTTTCCACCTTTTTTTAAGGGTGTCACTAATGTCCTCCACTCTTTTCTCAAGTCATGTGTCTTTATGATCACTCCTTTAAATTCTCTATCAGTAATATTGCTTATATCCATTTCACTTATGTTTCTTGCTGTGATTTTTCCTGTTGTTTTTTTATTCCCATTTGGAACATGTTCCTCTGTGTTTTCATTTTGTCTAACAATGTCTGTTTCTGTTTGTTAGTAAAGAAAGCTACATCTCTTGCCCTGGAAAGTAGTGACCTAATGAAGAAGAGGTCCTATAGTGCTCTGCTATGTAATGTCCTCTGCTCACCAGAACCTGGCACTTCAGAGATGTCTCCTATGTGTGATTCATGTGCCCTGCTGTTGTGGGTGAGTTGTTTTTTCTTGAAGTCCAGTCATCTGCTTTGCTCTCTTTGCCTATTACGAGCTATTTTTGTTCCCTGTGGTGTTAGGGATCAGTCTGGGGACACCTTGGGCTTAAGTGGAGTCAGACCATGTGTTTGTCAGACATGGAGTAACAACAACAACAACAACAACAACAAACTGCAGGATGCTTTCTCAGTGTTCTTCCTTGAGAAGCTTTCATTTGTAAGCAGTGCCTGAAGTTAGAAGTATTATCTACCTCCAGCCCATTGCTAGGGCATCTGTCTGATTAATATGTGTGATTATCTTCCACTATCTCTGAAGGAGGAGTCACTCTGGAGTAGTGCTGGCCATTGTAGGGGCTGCTTCCACACTGTCCAGGACTGTATTACCTCTGTATGGGCTCTGGCCAAGAACACATTGGAGAAAGTGGGTCCCCCAAAGCACAACACAGGGGTGGTGCTGTGAGGTGGCAGTATTAGCAAGCTTTGTACACGTTGGAAGGAGCCTTACAGCACCAGGACTGAAGTGGTCTATCCAGGTTTGCAGTAGCCCAATGCAGGGGGCAAGTTGGTAGAGCACCAATGCTAGCAAGTTTTCTGTGCCTCATGTCCTCTATAAATGGTGCCCTGCAACCCTGGGACTGAGGCATCCTCTGGAGAGGTGGGTCCTTAGGAGCATAGTGAAGGGGGTTGGGGTGATGAGGAAGCAGTGCTAGGAAGTTTTGTACCCCTTGGTCTTCTGCTGGAGGGGACATGCTGTGCCAGAATTGAAGTGGCCCGTCTGGCTCTGTGGAAGCATTGTGTGGGGGAGGGGCTGCAGTGATAGCAAGTTAGGTAAACAGTACCTCAGATGCCTATGTACTTACACTGAGGGGTGGGAACATAAATGATGCCTGCCATTTATTTTGTTCCTGGAGGAGTTCCCAGCAATTTCTGTCCCTCTGGGATAGGCTCTGAGATGAGTAAGTAACTCCCTCCTGTATGACCCTCCTTTTCAAAATGCTGCTTATATACTGTACCACCATGGGCTATTTGTTGTGTTGTCTCTTTTAAGGGAAGGTACTCAGTTTCCTCTCAGTTCCCAGCTCTTCCAGAGTGGATCCCACTGATCTTGTTAAAGTTCAATGTTTTATGTCTCTCTGGCTGTAAGAAATTTTGAAATCCAGCCCCTCTGGTTTTCAAAGCCAACTATGAGGATTTGTTTTCTCCTTCCAGGCATTCCAGTACAGAGGTCCTTTTCTCCCCCCTTCATGTGTCCATGGTACAACCCCCCCAGAAAAAGTCCTGTATGTCTGTTTAGCTCCCAGCTATGTCTCTGCCCTCCCTATCCTTTTTCATGTGACCTTATCTCTACATTTAGACATGAAGTTTATTCTGGCTGTCTCAGGTCATTTTCTGAGTTACATTGCTGTGAGTGTTCTCTAGTTTTTTCCATGAAACGAGGTGACCTTGGGGTCTATAGAGGCTGCTTTTTGGCAACAGGCTTGAGCAATGGAAACTTGATCAAGGCAAAAGGGCCCATAGTGACCACTGAGCTGAATGCAAACAGACTTATTAAGTGACCCACTTCAAAATGGCTGTAGGCCCTAACTAACCAATGGGCTACTTATAACCAGGCACAGTTACCAAAAAAGGGAACATTCCACAGGTTCCCATACTTCTTCACTCTGTCCTATAATTATACCCCACCACCACCTCATGGCAGACAATCTCTCCTTTGCTGCCCTGCCTGCTGCTCCCTTGTAGTGTATTCAATAAATTTCTCCTTTGTTCTGCCTTGTGTGAATTTTTCACCATCCATGCTTCTGTCCCCCACCCAATCAAAATGCACCACACAGTCCTCCTACTCTGTCATCTTCCCTAGAAATCCATAATTCACATTTTTAAGCTGTATAATTCAAGGGTTTTTTTTTGTATACTCACAGAGTATACAAAATACATCACAGAGTATGTAATCATCACTACAGTCTAATTTTAAAACATTTCATCACCACCAAAAGAAACCCTGTACCTCTGATCAGACATGGTCCATTCCTTCATAGCACCCCAACCCTAAGCAACCAATAACCTCATAATATGTTTCCTTTTTCTATAGCTTTGCCTACCCTGGACATTTCACATAAATCATTCAAAATGTTTTCCTCTGTGATTGGTTTCTTTCACTTAGCATAATGTTTTTGGTGATCTTCAGTGTTGTTTCATGTATCACAACTTCATTCTTTTTTATTGCCCAATATAATTCCATTAGAGAGGTATACCATATTTTGTTTGCCTGTTCATCAGTTGAAGGTTATTTGGGTTGTTTCCACTTTGGGACTATTATGAGTAATGGTGCAACACACATTTGTGTGCACATTTTTGTGTCAACATATGTTTTCATTTCTCTTGGGTATATACCTAGGAAAGGAATTGCTGGATCATATAATTTTATATTAATTTTTTGAGGAACTGCCAAACACCTTTCCACAGTGACTGCACCATTTCACATTGCCACCTGCAATGTATGAGGTTTCAAGTTTTCCACATCGTAAACATTTGTTGTTTTTCTTTTTATGATAAACATCCTAGTGGATGTGCAGTGGCATCTCATTGTGATTTGGATTTGCAATTAATTACATTCTGTGATGGCTAATGTTGCTAAACATCTTTTCTGGTGCTTATTGGCCATTTTTATATTTTTAGAGAAATGTCTATTCAGACCCTTTGCCCATTTTTTTAATTGGATATATTTTTATCATTTAGTTGTAACATTTCTTTATGTATTCTAGATACTAGACTTTTTTTCAAATATATGATTTACAATTAATTTTCCCATTCTTTAGGGATGTTTTTCATTGTCTTTTGGTGTCTTTTGCACAAAAGTTTTTAATTTTGATGAAATTCAATTTATTTTTTATTCTATTCCTTGTGCTTGAGAAACACATCTAAGAAATAGCTAACTAATCCAATATCATATTCCCTACTCATTTCTCTTAAATTTTCTCTCTTTAAACACAACAACTTTATGGGTATAATTTATATTCCACAAATTTATAGTTTTAAGTGTACAATTCAGTGGTTTTTAGCCTATTAAATTCCACTGCCCATTTTTAAACTGAGTAGTTCATCTTTCTGTCCTTGGGTTGTAAGTGTTATTTATATATTCTGGATACTAAATCTTTACCAGATATATGATTTATAAATATTTCTATTTTGTAGATTGTCTTTTTTACTTTATTGATAAAATCCTTTATTCACAAGTTTTTAATTTTGATGAAGCCCTAGTTCTCATCTAAATAAATCAATCAATAAGTGAGACTCTGTATATGGTGAGTCTTGGAGAAAAATTCTTCTCCATCTGTGGATCTGTGAAACCAGAAAACAAGTTATCTTCTTCCAAAATGCAATTGTGAGACAGGCACAGGATAAGCAGTCCCGTTCTAAGAAGGAGAAATATAGATAAAAAAGTGGGCCACAAAATCCAAGCAAGTCCAAGACACAGCAAGGTAAATTCCATTAGATTTCGAGGCCTGAGGATAATCTTCTGTGGCTTCAAGTTCCGTCCTTGCATCCGTGGTTCTACACTTTGAGTTAATTTTCCTTCATTTTTTCCCATCTCTGTCCCTTTTAGTCCAAGCTAGCAGCATTTTTGTTGGTAAGACATTTTCAAAACATGGTTGGTCTACCACCCAATTTATAGGAGCCCAAGCCATTGGATAAGAATGTTCTCCTGATACTTCCTAGACAACAGAAAAAAAGGCTTTTTTTCTGAGATAGTTGATAGAATCCAGAAGTCATATGCCTAATTTCTTAGCAGATTGTTGTCCAGTCACACACTTGGCCATGATTCCAGAGCACACTATCTACATAAGTAGAGTATTATCCATATCATCAAATGCTCATCATCCAGTTGTGCTTAACAGTTCATTCCTCAAATTATCTTTCCTTCTATATTTTATTATAAACATCAAACAAAGACTAGGTAGAAGTGTCTATACTTGGCTGAGAAATCTCCTTGGCTAAATATCCAAGTTCACTGTTAATAAATTCCACTTTTCTCCCAATGATAGAACATAATTCAGTTGACTCTGCTACTGACAAGTATCATGTCTCCCCCAGGGTCCAAAACTTGTTTATAATTTCTAAGGACTCATCAGAAGTATGTTTGTTCATATTTCTACCATCAAGACATCTGATTTTTCTGTCAATCACCTCAAAATTCTTCCAGTTTCTATGTATTAACTCCAAACCCACTCCACATTGTTAAGCATGTGCTAGAGCAGTAATCCACTCTCTGACACTACAATCTGTATTAGATTCCTAGGTCTGCCATAAGAATTACCACTAAATGGGTGACTTAAACAGAAATTTATTCCCTCACAGTTTTGGAGTCCAGAAATCTCAAAATAAGGTGTTGGCATGGCTATGTGCTCTCCAAAGCCTCTGTGGAAGAGTCCTTCTTTGGGTAGTCCAGCTCTTAGTAATCTGACAACCTTTGGCATTCCTTAGCTTGTAGATGTATTCCCAATATTTGTGTCAGTCAGCATGTGAGAGTCTTTTGTATATCTGTTTCTTTATCTCTCCTTAAAGGACACCAGTAATGTTGAATAAAGGCCACTCTTACTCTAGTATGACCTCATCTTAACTAATTACATTTTCAATGGCCCTATTTCCAAATAATGTAAAATTCTGAAGTACTAGGTATACCTCAGACTTAAATATATTCTTTGAGGACACAATTCAAAGTATAATAAGTATGGTTTTGGGATTTTTGGTTATGTTTTGTTTTGTAGACTCCTTGAGATTTCCTATATGTAGGATTGTATTATCTACAAGTAGAAATATTTTTATTTCTTTTCCATTTTTGAAGATTTTAATTCCTTGTCGCTTAATTTCTCCAGTTAGGATTTCCAATAAAATGCTGAATCTGAGTCCTGTTCCTGATCTTCAAGAGAAAGATTTCAGGCTTTCACAATTGATTTCAATGTTATCTGTGGATTTTTCATAAATGTTCTTCATCATATTGAGATATATATCTCCTATTCCTAATGTGCTGAGTGTTCTTATGATGGAAGAGTGTTCAATTTTGGTAAATTCTTTTATTGCATCAATTAAGATGACCATGTTTTTTTCCTCCACTATATTAATGTAGTATATTACATTAATTGCTTTTCTCATGTTGAACCATCTTTATATTCATGAAATAAATCTCACTTGGTTGTAGTGTATAATATTTCTAATATGTTTCTAGGTTTGGATTGAAAGTACTTTTTTTGAAGATTGTGCATCTAACAGACTTTGGTAATAAGTTTACTGAAACCAGGATGATAATTTTTCTGAACACTTTCTTATAAAAGATTGGAATGATTGTTTTTCACTGATATTCTCTTTTGACAAATTCAACATTGTGTCTTTATAGTGATTCTTAGCACTCTTTTAACACTTTCATATTTTAATAGTTTTGTTTTCCTCCATTAAGTAATCTCTTTCTTTAATGCTATGTTTGGTATTCCATGACTTGAAGAGCAAATTTCATTTAATTTATTTTTATTTATTTTTTCTTTCTTACTCTAAAATTATATTCCATTCATCATTTGCTTCCTTATTTATCATCTATAGCAGTAATTTTATTTTTTTTCTGTAGAATACATACTGCATTTACAGTCTTCAGGAGCTTACATTGATTTTAGGAATATCACATTCTTGAACTGAAAATAGATAAAGCCAGAAAGTATAAGTATTAGCACTAATACAATTTGGCATATTGATTTTATTTAAATTAGTTTAGGCAGCAGCATTTACATTAAATTGTTCTCCAAAAGGAACAAAAAATAACTTAATGTTTATATGATCTCTCTACTGATATGTATTTTGTGCCTAGTCAAAATTGTTTTATACGCACTGAATAGAGTGAAGGTTATTATTTGGAATATCTGTTGCCTAAATTGGCCTACCCTCAAAACCTAATGCCTCTGGCAATATCCAAATAAAATTAGCTAATCAATATATAAAGTATGTCAAATATCCAACACTTCGATGTCCATACATTTCATGACTTTAAAAAGACCCTATTAATTGACTGTGAACTTCCCTTTACATCAAAATGTATGATGTGAATATATAAGTATGCATGCAATCTGATACTCATATTTGACTCCAGATCTCTTTTAAGAACAAGACAAATCATACAGCAACTGCTACACATTTTGCCTGTCTGCTGCTGTTCTTTCTCAGACAATTATAGTTATAGTTTATTGTTTAAAGTTGTATTTCAGTATATCCATGCATAGTATATTCCTCTAGCCTTTCTTATTTTCTTTTGCCAGCTTCAGCTGCATTCCATCTCCTGAAATGCATTCATTGTCATGACTATTTTAAGAACCATTGTAAAGCTCCTGCGTCCATTCCAAAGCATTTTGGAAATCCTCAGCTGCAAATGAAGTCAAAGAGCAAAATTGTTCTCTGTCTTTTTTTATAGTGAACCATGTAGTGTTGAACTAATGTACTTTTGAAGAGATTACCATCCCTTACTGCCTCTTTATTCCTGCCATTTCCCTAAAAGATACAGGATCCTTACAGTGGGCAGATTCAGGTCACATTGGAGCCTAATCTTTTCCTGATTATTCACAAATAAATCATCCTCAAAATAAAGGAAAGGTCATAAAATCCTCCTACAGCATTAAATTTGTAATCACACAAAGCAAGTCATGAAATTGAGGATTACGGTTCCCACAGTAACCCTGCTCTTCCTCTACTGTGTATGCCCCACAACACTGTCTGTACATTTAAAATCTCTTCTTTCACTCTATTAAAACTCTCAGTATCAACATCTTGTGAGAGCTACCTGACTAAGTATTCACCTTACCATATGAACAATGATTATTAATTTTTGAAATCAAACTAAAATTAAATAAATCAAAATAGCTAATGGGAATTCTAGCTAGAACATAAAATAAGATTCCTGTTATGAAGCATTTCTATAAATCAAACTTTTATTTCCTAAATTAGCCACTAGCTGTACTCTACTCTTTGAAGAATCATCTCCTGAAGCAGGAGCAAAGTATTGGCCCAGTGGGAAATGAACTTGTATTATCTTTTACTCTTGAAGTATTTTGTGACATCAGAAAATAGCTATCATGCTATTTTCTAGCTAATATTTTCTAGCTAAACATAAATATGTTTAGAATTTTTCCAGAAGAGACTGTGTGACATTTTGCAGTTTTGTTTTTTGTTGTAACCAGTCAAATACTTTTTCCAACCATTTTAAAATTTTTATTTAAATTACAGTTAACTAACATACAGTATAATATTAATTTCAGTACACAATTTGTGATCCAACACTTACATACAATATCTGGTGCTCATCACCTCCAAGATACTCCTTAATCTCCATTACCTATTTCACTCATTCTCTCAATCACCTCCCCACTGGTAACCACCAGTTTGTTCTCTATAGTTGAGTCTGTTTCTTGGTTTACCTCTCCCTGTCTTTTTTTTCCCCTATGCTCTTCTGTTTTCTTTTTTAAATTTTACATATAAGTAAAATCATATGGTGAATGTCATCCTCTTCCTGACATATTTGTTTATCAGAATAATGCACTCTAGTTCCATCCACGTTGTTGCAGATGTCAAGATTTCACTCTCTTTATGGCTGAGTAATATTCCATTGAGTATATATACCAAATATTCTTCACCCATTCACCAGTGGGTTGTTTCTATAATTTGGCTATTTTAGAAAATATTGCTGTAAACATAGGGCTGCATGTATCCCTTTGATTTAGAATTTTCCTACTCTTTTGATTAAATACCTAGTAGTACAATTGATGTTCATAGAGAATTTGTATTTTTAATTTTTTGAGAAACATTCATACTATTTTCCACAGTGTCTACACCTATTTGCTTTCCTACCAACAGTGCAAGAGCATTCCCCATTCTCCAAATCCTTGCCAACACCTGCTGTTTCTTCTGGTGTTGATTGTAGTCATTCTGACGTTCTGAGTAATGTTGATCAACTTTTCATGTGTCTGTTAGCCATCTGTATGTCTTCTTTGGGAAAAAATAGTATTTAGTCATGTCTTCTGCCCATTTTTAATTGGATTATTCATTTTCTGTGTGTTCAGTTTTATAGTTATTTATATATTTTGGATAGTAACCTTTTACCAGATATGACCTTTACAAATATCTTCTCCTATTCTGTAGGTTGGGATTTAGTTTCCTAGATTTTTTCCCTCTCTTTGAAGAATGTTTTTATTTTTATTAAGTCCCAATAGTTTATTTTTGCTGTTCTTTCCCTTGACCCAGCAGACATACTGATAAGGAAATGTTAAAGGTGATGTCAAAGAGGTTACTGCCTATGTTCTTCTCTAGGATTTTAGTGGTTTCCTGTCTCATATTCATGTATTCACCATTTTGAATTTATTTTTGTGTGTGGTGTAGGAATGTGGTCCAGTTTAATTCTTCAGCATGTTGCTGACCAGTTTTCCCAACACAATTTGTTGAAGAGACTGTCTTTTTCCCATTGGGTATTTTTCTTGCCTTGTTAAAGATTAATTGATCATATAGTTTTGGGTTAATTTCCGGCTACTATATTCTGTTTCATTGATCTATGTGTGAGACGGTACCACTGTCTTGGTCACTATAGCTTTGTCATATAACTTGAAGTACAGAATTGTGATGACTCCAGCTTTGCTTCTCTTTTTCAGGATTACTTTGGCTATTTGGGGTCTTCTGTCATTCCAACAAATTTTAGAATACTTTGTTCTCTTTCTGTGAAAACTGCTGTTGGTATTTCAATAGGCATTGCAATAAATGTGTAGTTTGCTTTCGGTAGTATAGATATTTTTAAAATATTTTTTCTTCCTACCCATGGGCATGGAATGTTCTTCCATTGCTTTGTGTCCTCTTCCATTTCTTTCATAAGTGTTTTATAGTTTTCAGAACAAGATTTTCACCTCTCTCATTAGCTTTATTCTTTGGTATCTTTGGTTTTGGTACAAATGTAAATGAGATTGATTCCTTAATTACTGTTTCTAATACTTCATTATTGGTATACAAAAATGCAACAGATTTATGTACATTGATTTTGTATCTTGGACTTCACTGAATTCATGTATCAGTTTTAGCAGTTATTTGGTAGAGTCCAATTTTCTATACAAAATATCATGTCATTTGCAAGTACTATATGTTTTACTTCTTCCGTGCTGATTTGGATGTTTTTACTGATTTTTATTGTCTGATTTCTGTGACTAGGACTTCCAGTACCATGTTAAATCACAGTGGTGAGAGAGGATATCCCCATCTTGTTCCTGATTATAGAGGAAAATCTCTCAGGTTTTCCTTATTGAAGATGATGTTGGCTGTGATTTTGGCAATGGCCTTTTTAATGTTGAAGTATGCTCCCTGTGTCTCTGCTTTGTTCAGGGTTTTTATCATGAATGGATGTTGTACTTTGTGAAATGTTTTTTTCTGTATCCAGTGAAATGATCATATGGTTCTTACTTTTCTTTAATTAACATGGTGTATCATGTTGATTGATTTGCAAATATTGAACAACTCTTGCAACCCAGGAATAAATCTCACTTGACTGTGGGGAGTCATTCTTTTAACGTACTGCTGGATTCAGTTTGCTAGCATTTTATTATGAACTTTTGCATCCATGTTCATCAGGGATATTGGCCTGTAATTCTCTTTTTTAGTGGAGTCTTTAACTGGTTTTGGTATCAAGATAATGCTGACCTCATAGAATGAATTTGGAAGTTTTATTTCGTTTTCTATTTTTATGGGATAGTTTGAGAAGAATATTAACTCTTTTTTAAGTATTTGGTAGAATTTCCCTTGAAAAGTATCTGGCCCTGGACTTTTGTTTGTTGGAAGATTTTTTATTACTGATTTAGTTTTCTTGCTGGTTATTAGTCTGTTCAAGTTTTCAATTTCTTCCTGTCTTAGTTTTGGTAGTTTATATGATTCTGGGAAGTTATCCTGTTCTCCTAGGTTGTCCAGTTTGGGAGCATATAATTTTTCATGATATTATCATAATTGTTTTTATTACTGTTTTGTTGGTCGTTATTTCTTCTTTCTCATTTGTAGATTCATTTGGAGGGGATTTCTATTTTCTTTTTAAGTCTGGGTAGAGGTTTATCAATTTTATTTTTTCAAAGAATCAGCTCCTGGTTCATTGATCTGTTCTACTGGTTTATTTAGTTACTATATCATTTATTTCTCCTCTAATCTTTTTTAGATTTGTTTTGTTGTCCATTTTCTAGCTCCTTTAATCTTTTTGTTTTTAAGTAGACTTCATGCCAATTGCGAACCCAAACATGGAGATTGAATTGACCCTGAGAACAAGACCTGAGCTGAGATTAAGAGTTAGGAATTTAATGGACTGATCCACCCAGACACCCCTTTCTAGTTCCTTTAGATGTTAGGTCAGGTTTTTTATTTGAGATTTTTCTTGCTTCATAATGTAGGCTTGTGCTGCTATATACCTCCCTCTTAGGGCAACTTTTGCTTGCATCCCAAACGTTTTGGGTCATTGTATTTTCATTTTCAGTTATTTCCATGTAGTTTTTAAAATTATTTCTTTGATTCATGGTTGACCCATTCATTGTTTTGTTGCATGTTTTACCTCCATATATTTGTGGTCTCTTCAAATATTTTCTTGTGATTCACTTCTAGTTTCATAGCATTGGGTTCAGAAAAAGTGTGTGGCATGACTTCAGGATTGTTGTATTTGTTGAGGCCTGACTTGTGACCTAATGTGTGATCTATTCTGGAGAATGTTCTATGTGTTCTTGAAAACAATGTGTATTATACCGCTTTAGGGTGGAATGTTTTGAATATATCTGTTAAGTCCATCGGGTTCAGTGTATTTTTCAAAACCTTGTGTTTTTCTATTTAGATGATCTGTCCATTGATGTGGACTGGTAAATTGCCCTACTATTATTGTATTATCATCAATAAGTTCCTTAAGTTTGTTATTGTTTTATATATTTAGGTGCTCCCATGTTGGGAGCATAAATATTTACAGTTGTGAGATCATCTTGCTGAATTGTGGCCTTTCTTACATAGTGCCCCTTGTCTCTTATTACAGTTTTTGTTTTAAAGTCTAGTTTTTCTGATGTAAGTATTGTTACTCTGGCTTCTTTTGACTTTCATTTGCATGATAAATGTTTCCCCATCCCTTCACTTTCAATCCGAAGGTGTCTTTAGGTCTAAACTGGGTTTTGTTAAGAGGGGTGCTCAGTCAGTTAACTGTCAAACTCTTAATTTTGGCTCAGGTCATGATCTCAAGGTCATGAGACCAAGCCCTGCATTGGGCTCCATGCTGTGCATGGAACCTGCTTAAGATTTCTATCTCCCACTCCCTCAACTATTCCCCCCAACTCACACTCTGTTTATCTCTGTCTTGAATAAATAAATAAATAAATAAGTCTCTTGTAAGCAGCATATAGATGGTCTTTTTTTTTTTTTACCCTGTCTAGTATCCTTTGTCTTTTGATTGGAGTATTTAGGCCATTTACATCCAGAGGAATTATTGATAGATGTAGTTACTGTCATTTTATTACTTGTTTTGTCCTTGTTTCTGGAGATTTTTTCTGTTATTTTCTTGTCCTTGTCACTTTTGGTCTTTCCTTTCCACTCAAGGATTCTCTTGTAGTATTTCTGGCAAGAATTGGATTAGTGATCCTAAACTCCTTTAGGTTTTGTTTGCCTGGGCTCCTCTTTTTTGCTCCTTCTTTTTCCCCACTGGATAAAGTATTCTTGGCTGCAGATTTTTCCCATTCAGCACTTTGACTATATCATGCCCCTCCCTTCTGGCTTGTCAACTGTTGAGAAATATTCAGCTATGCTCATGGGTTTTCTTTTCTTTTCTTTTCTTTCTTACGATTTCATTTATTTATTTGACAGAGAGAGAGAGATCATAAGTAAGCAAAGAGGCAGGCAGAGAGGGGGAAGCAGGCTCCCCACTGAGCAGAGAGCCCGATGTGGGGCTCAATCCCAGGACCTTGAGATCATGACCTGAGCCAAAGGCAGAGGCTTAACCCACTGAGCCACTCAGGCGCCCTGCCCTCATTTTTTTTTTTTTTTAAAGCTAAGGACTTCTTTTGTCTGTCTGCTTTTAACATTTTTTTTCTTTATCACTATATTTAGCAAATTACAATATGTCTTGGTATAGTCCTGCTTTTGTTGATTTTGATGGGTGTTTTATGTGCCTCCTGGATCTTAATATCTATTTCTTTCCCCCATATTAGGAAGTTTTCAGCTATTATTTCTTCAAGTACATGTCCTGTCCCCCTTTTCTCTCTCTTCTTCTGTGACTTATAATACAAATGTTATGTTTGACGGAGTCACTAAGTTCCCTAAGTTTATTCAAATATTTCATATTCTTTCCCTCTTTTGTGGATCTTCATTATTTTGCATTATTTTGTCTTCAATATCATTTATTAATTCCTCTGCTTCTTCCGGACTTGTGTTTATCACCTAAAGCATATTTCCACAGTTATTGCATTTTTTTTTCATTTCTGTCTGGTTCTTTTTTAACTCTTTTATCTTTGTGGTGAGGGTATTTCTGAAGTTCCATTCTTTTCTCAAGCCCAGCTAGTATCCTTATGATTGTTGCTTTAAATTTTCCATCAGGCATGTTATTTATATCTCTTTCACTTAGATCACTGGACATGGCTTTACCTTGTTCCTTCATTTGGGATGAATTCCTCCATCTTGGTATTTTGTTTGAGTCTCTGCCTTCTTCTCTGTGTTAGAAAAGGTCATGATGTTTCCTGCTCCTGAGAGTAATAGCTTTGTGAAGTTGAGGTCATGTTGTGTTCAGGACCTGACACCTCAGGGAGTATTTCTGGCATGTGCTGTGTGTACTATGTTGTGTTTTGGCCGCTTTGTCCTTCAGGACAGTCATCTACAGAGGTTCTCCTTTCTGGAAGTGGTCAGTGTTTGGTACTGGAGCAGAATGTTGGGAGTTTTAATTAGCTGTGTTCTGTGTTCTGATTTGTTTGTTAAATGAGACCTGATACTATCCACTAGAACTGAAGTCCTGCAGAACTCTCTGGAAGGAAGATGTTTTGTGAGCAGATGTTTCTGCTGTTTTGTTTTTGTTTGTTTGTTTGTTTGTTTGAGGAGGGGCCTGCTGTGCTGGGACTGAGGAAAGCTTGTCTAAGAAGGGCAGTCCTGCCAGAATGCAGGGTTATGGGACCTGGTATGAGCAAGTTAGGCAGCAAGTATTGGTGCTGCCCTCCCTTCGTGGTGTAATTCTGCGTTTATGCCAAGGGGAGGGGGTGGGAGATGTCTCTCCCAAGCTGCTCTGTCCCTGGAAAGGTTTCTCTGCTGCCTCTCAGGGACACACTCCAAAAACAGGGAACGATATCCTTCCAGTGTGCCCCCAGACATTCTTCAAACTACTGTTTCCTTGCCTTCTGCCCCCTGATTGTTTTCCTGCCTTCTTTCCAGGAACAGGGCAATGCCCTCAGGGATGTACCCCAGCCAACCTCCACAATTCCTAATTTTTTTTTTAATGTGGCTTATTCTCTGCCTTTAATTGTGGAATGTTTTTCTCTCAGACTTCAGGTTGGTTCCTGGATATTTAGAGTGATTTGACAGTTATGTAATTGCATTTGGAGAATGAGATGAGCCTAGGGTCCTCCTACTGTTCCACCATCTTCTCCTTTTACCCAATCATCTTAACTAAAATGTTAAATATAAGTAATATTCTTTATTTAAATCAGAACATGCCTATATAATGTCAAAAGATTAATGCTTTCTCTTTGCTATTTCTGGTTGTTAGATTTTCAACAGCAAAGTAACTGACTTAATGATTTCTGAATCATTGCCTGAAATAACATCTAAATTTTATTTAATCTCCCAAATCTTATTCAACTTCTTGGGCTCAACCTATTCTCTCTGATTAATTTATGCAACAGGTTTTCTCCCCAAAACTGAATGAAGCTCCCTCAATTTCCGGACTTATTAATTTTATTGACTTTTGCCTTGTTACGTGTAACTTTTTATGCAATACACCTGGGATCTCTTTCAACAATATTGCTCATCAACTCCTCACAGATAAGTAATTAGCACATCTTATTTATTCTTCTTCCATTGTCTGTACAGATTTATCCCTTTCACCACAGCTACAAATTTCCTTCATGTTCTTAGCATCTAATACTTAGATTACTAAAATATCCATAGGTAGGAATTTTCCCTCCTTAGAGACAATTAAAGTATGCCATGATTATGGTTACCTGATAAAATACAAGATATCCAATAAAGTTTAATTTCAGATAAACAGCAAATGTTTGTATATGTATGTCCCAAATATTGCATTGGATGTATTTATATTAAAATTTATTCATTATATGAAATTCAAATTTGCATTGAAGTTATACATTTATATTTGCTAAACCTGGAAACTGAATGAGCCAGAAATCAATTCTTACTGCACCATAATGACAAGGATCTTTCCTTCCCACAGAAATTCAGATGGTGCTAATGAATTCAAGATGAGTAGAGGAGGCAGGAGTCTCTGAAATGATATGAAAACTATCCAATTTCTTAAGACCTTTGCATCTGACAAGAAAGTGCTGATAGCACCATAATGCTAGACTGCCCATAAAGGTAGGGGAAGTATGTAATTATCTACCCTTTCACAATTTGAGAAGCTCTTAGAAATCTTACCTACTCAATATTTTTCCACTCTTTCCCCCATGCTTCCTTTCTGAAAATGCAAATATTTCTGGATGAGTTAATATTTTGTATACTTGAAAAAATATATTTTTGAGAGGGATAATATAATATATACTTCAGAGAATATATTTTATCACATGATTTCTTATTAGAACAAAAATGTAGGGAAACAGGTAAGTATGGGACACTGTGGGGAGGTGGGCAGTTACAAAAGGTAGGAAAGGGCAGAAAAAGGAAAAACTGAGCTGAGTCAGACAAAAACTTCACCTGCTCACAAATATGTTTGAAGTGTGATCCTGTCATAAATGCAAGTTGAAAAACACATAACCTTGTTTTATGGGAGGCAGTACTGCATAGCAATAAAGGACACAACTCCAAAACCTCCTTACCTGTGATTAAACCTCAAATCTGCCTCTTCTGTAAGATGAAAATAGTATTAATATCTATATCGTAGGTTTCTTTGAGTGCTGCATGTAATGATACATGTAAGGTAGTTATAAAAGTGCCCAGAACATAGGAAGTACTATATGTATTGATAGTTACATTCCTGTTGCCATTACCCAGTAAATTTTCAAAACTTATTGCATTTATTATTGGTATCTATTTTTCCTAATTATCAATTTCATAAGAATACACATCCATTTAATTTTTTAAAAACACTGAAAACTTTTAGTTACTTTGTTGTACAAAAAGAATATTACCAGGGAAAATATTTACCTCTAGTATTATATTCAGAACATTTTATCCCCCCACCCAACAACCCCCAGAGCTTAGCAGAGGTAGACTGGGGAAGTGACACTCGTACTGGGGAGAGTCTCCCAAACTGTGGTCACTCTTCTATATGTTAGCATGACCATTATTAAAACTACAATGAAAAAACCTTAAATGAATCAATTTGAAAGCATCTCCCTAGGTATATAGAGAAGACAACCAAAAGGCAGTTTCTCATCTATGTGATGTGTTTCTTCATCAAACAAAAGTTCATACTCTGTATCCCTTTGAGAACCTGCTTCCTTCTTTCTCCAATGTATTATGTCCCTGTCTATACTATCCAACGTATCCTTTCTTTTTTTTTTAAGGAGTGATTGCTTTTTTTTTAAGATTTTATTTATTTATTTGACAGAGAGAGGTCAGAAGTAGGCAGAGAGGCAGGCAGAGAGAGGGGGGGAAGCAGGCCCCCTGCTGAGCAGAGAGCCCAATGTGGGGCTCAATCCCAGGAACCCGGGATCATGACCTGAGCTGAAGGCAGAGGCTTAACCTACTGAGCTGCCCAGGTACCCCAACAACGTATCCTTTCTTTTTTTTTTAGCCACCCAGATACCCCAACAATGTATCCTTTCTTTTTTTTTTAAGATTTTATTTATTTATTTATTTGACAGACAGAGAGATCACAAGTAAGCAGAGAGGCAGGCGGGTGGGGGAAGCAGGCTCCCTGCTGAGCAGGGACCCCGATGTGGGACTCGATCCCAGGACCCTGAGATCATGACCCGAGCTGAAGGCAGCGGCTTAACCCACTGAGCCACCCAGGTGCCCCCAACGTATCCTTTCTTGTACATCATGTTCCCCTCTACTGTCTTTACTGTTAACTGTGCATGGGCATCTGCTTCTAGTAGACACTTTCAAAGTCTCTACACAGACATGAATATCTATGAAAATTAAATGCAAAAACAAGAAAGGAAAGATAAATATATGATCATATGTCCTTTTGATCATAACATTACTCAGTAAACAGGTCACAGTTTAGGTTCATGGCCATAGGAGATGATGCTTAATACATTAAAACAAGAAAGGGAGAGAGAGAAACAGGATATCAGCTTTTCAATTTGAAAATACTTGATTTATATCCACTTTTATATCACTTTTTTTTTCTTTTGAGGCCATCTTAATGTTTTGATCTTTAGGACAAAAGTTCGGATGCTAAAGCATAGTTATAATATGTGCCACTGATATTTTTTCTATAAAAAAGAAAGATATAAGAAAACGGTAGTCATTTGGAAAAATAATAAAGAATTCAGATAAACATTTTTAACTGCTTTAAAGTGTAGTTGTACTAGGCAGAGGATACTCTGATCAGTATGTTCTTTAAAATCACTGTGCTTCTGGCAACAGTCTATGAATAGTTACCAGAAGAATATAATTTAATATCTTAAACTACCACTATCTCAGGACTAGGGCCCTGGGAATGACAGTTGGAATATTACAGCAAAAATTCTCATTAGATTTTACTTCATAATATCCTCATGCTTCTATATAGAATCTAATGTTTGGGACATAATTGTCTCTGCTTAAGAATTGAGAAGCAGAACTCAAATTTATTTTCTGCTCAAAACATGTCTTCTTGTACCTCTTTGGTCCACTCATATAGCTTTGCCACACTTCATCAGTTTACTGATCCATAAAGAAGTCATAACAGTGCTTATTCCTCAGCTGTATTTGGAGGTCAATTTCAGAGATTCTTGAGCAAAAGAAAATTATTATTTACATCTTCACTAGACCCAAATTATACCATGACACTTTCTGGTATGCTTTCAACTCTCCAATTCATTCACAAAAATATGTCTCCCAAGTTTGTGCTAGAGAGAAATGAAAATTGGCAAAGATTCAAAATTACAACACATGCCATACTCATATGAAACATAATCTCATCCTATTTTATAGCTTACCTACCCTTATCTCAGCTTTATTATCTTCCCCTTTCCCAAAGACTGGATTTTCTGTATCCTGTCTCCATGATGCACTGGGCATTCTCTTCAGCCTACCAAAATACAAGGCAGATTGTAAACTTACTATGTAATTCCACAGTGTATGTTTGTCATTTCTCCCAGGTCTCTTCATTCTCACCCCTTATATGTGGTTTCCACCTGCTGCTGCTTCTTAAACACCTATTATTACAATACAATAAGATCTCAAATACCCCCCTCAATAAAGATAGGAGATTTTTCAGGTTACAGGTTCTAGAAGTCCCCTATCCTATAAACCCCACTTTGGCAAGAAAGCCAACTTGCAAACACAGTTGACTGAAATTCATTTCTGTGTTTATCAAAAGCCTACTTTCTAAAAACAGTGTTGTCTGAAAGGCATGCACAAAGCTTACAAGAGAACAAGAGTAGTAAAAAATCACAGCTTTCCAGACTATCAAATGATTATGTTTTGTGCATATTAAAATGAAATCATACAAAAATATAATCATATCTATATTTTGTATATTTAAGGCATTAAAGAAATTTTAATAAACATGTTATCTTCTACTCCAAAATTGTTCTCTAACTGAAAGGAAATTAGTTTTTTTAGGGAACTAGGAATTTTACTACTTATCCAGATTTTAACTAATCTTCCCCCACAGATATTTAAGTTTTACCTCCTTCTACTCGGTTACATAAATTACTACTCATCTGTTTGCTTTCTATCTAGTGGTTATGTCTAGTCTTCTGGGTTTCCACTCCCACTTTCTTTGTCCTTGTAGTTTTACATAATTTTAATTGCTTTTACTATGCTTTACCCATGCTTTATGGGTTTCAAAAAGTGGCACAGTTAAACAAATTTTTAATGTAAAAATCCCATTAAATTAATTTAGTTAGGGGAGTAAAGAGGTCAGATATACATTGCTAAAAAGATGACTCAGGCAATAGTGCAGACAGATAGTTTTGAAGAATGCAAGACTTAAAAAGAAAAGCTAGAAGAGATGCATAGAGACTGAACTCAGTGAGAATGTAGAGGAGGTATCAAATATGAAAAGTGCTAAGGAGGTATCATTATTAGGAAGTGGTTTCAAATTGAATGTAAAAGTCTGTATCTCGACCACAGTTGGAACAGCAAAGAAAACAAGCTTGGGTAGAAAAACACATGATTGCCATTTTGGAGGTGTTTATTTTATGGGTCAGTAGGATATGCAGGTATAGACACCCAGTAAAGAGATGACTATACAGAATTGAAATTTTGTGGAGGGGTCTAGGCCCAAAATATAAATTTGAGGGACACCGAAATATTTATGCTATAACTTGTCAGAAACACACATTCTCCATATTAATATTAAAATATATTATTAAATAGAGATGATAAATTTGTCCTATTTCAGTGACTTTAGATCTTTCTGAAATGTGAACATATGTATAAAAAACATACACATTGCCATCATTTTAGGAAAACATTCTCAGACACATGTAAACATATGGATTTCACACATTATTTTGTACGTGAATAACACTCATCTAATAATACTGTTATATTTTATAATCAGGTGGATTGAATGGAACCTGGCTCTTACCACATTGGTCACCAGGGCTGATTCTGGACATCTAGCTACCTAAAAAGATAACTACTTTTTCTTTCCTCACTTTACTATATATGTCTTTCCCAAAGATATGTTCTTATTCAAGTAAATAACCAGGTTGAAATTTGGCTAAGATTATATGTTAATCTTTTTTTAAAGATTTTATTTATTTATTTGACAGAGAGAGATCACAAGTAGGCAGAGAGGCAAGCAGAGAGAGAGGAAGGGAAGCAGGCTCCCTGCTGAGCAGAGAGCCCGATGCGGGGCTCGATCCCAGGACCCTGGGATCATGACCTGAGCTGAAGGCAGAGGCTTTAACCCACTGAGCCACCCAGGTGCCCCATATGTTAATCTTTTTATGGCAGCAAAATAATTGCATAGACCTACTGCAGTAGGTCTTTGCTTCAACTTTTTTTTATTTTTTTCCTTTTTTACTCTAATGTTATTTAGAAAGATTATATAAAAAGACATGTTTATGCTGTATAAATTCTAATTTCTCCCATTTTTATGAAATTATTTTTTTTCCTTGAGGCAGAAACAATAAATAAGTTCCATATTTTTCAGAAGTTTAGATTTTTTCAGTTTTACTTATTACTATTATAAATCACTTCCATGCACTCAAAAGAAGTTTTTATTTATTTATTTATTTATTTAGGTACATATTTTATTTATTTATTTGTCAGAGAGAGAGAGAGAGCACAAGCAGGGATAGCAGCAGGCAGAGGGAAAAGCAGGCTCCCTGCTGAACAAGGAGCCCAATGTAGAACTCAATCCCAGGACACTGGGATCATGACCTGAGCTAAAGGCAAACACTTAACTGACTGAGCCAGCCAGGCTTCCCAAGAAGTTTTTTTTTGTTGTTGTTATAAATACTATTGTGTCTTTGGGAGTGGGAAGCTAAATTATGCCATTAAGAAATAGTATAGAATTTCCATTAATCTTCAAATTACAAAACAGAAATCAAACAGAAATTATCTCAAACCCGAAATCAACTCCTAGTAACATTCAATAAAGTTTATATCCTATCGTTGCAGTTAGTTTCCCAAATATTCTCTTGAAAGAGATATTTTAATATAAAGCTACTTAGTTAAATTATATTTAAAAGCCAGAAAAAGAGGGGTGCCTGGGTGTCTTAGTGGGTTAAAGCCTCTGCCTTTAGCTCAGGTCATGATCCCAGGGTCCTGGGATTGAGCCCCGCATTGGGCTCTCTGCTCAGCAGGGAGCCCGCTTCCCTTCCTCTCTCTCTGCCTGCCTCTCTGCCTACTTGTGATCCCTGTCTGTCAAATGAATAAATAAAATCTTTAAAAAAAAACAGATAAAGAGAAATACAGTCATTAACTTCTTATTTCAGTAATAGTTAAGCTTTCATGTAGGTGCTTTTGTTTTGGCATGCTAACTGTCAAGAGACCCCCAATGTCAACTGTGCAACAAGCAAATTTGCTACTCATTGTCTCCCACTAAAATCCTGTGCAGTGCAGGAAACTAATACAATTCATTATCTTTTCAGGATTTCACGGTTAAGGCTTGTGTCAGTATTGGATTCTTATCTCCCTACTAACTTTTCATAATGAAAATGAGAATGATGGGCACCTGGGTGGCTCAGTGGGTTAAAGCCTCTGACTTTGGCTCAGGTCATGATCCCAGGGTCCTGGGATCGAGCCCCACATCGGGCTCTCTGCTCAGCAGGGAGCCTGCTTCCCCCTCTCTCTCTGCCTGCCTCTCTGCCTACTTCTGACCTCTCTCTGTCAAATAAATAAATAAAAATATTTTTAAAAAATGAGAATGATATTATTTCTAGAGGTTTAGAATTGAAGTTTTCTCCTGATGATCATTGCTTTTCTGTGTATTTTGGCCTCAAAAACCTCATTTCCCCAAATTTCAGCATACTAAGACATGATATTAAGGGATTGTTCATAGATAAAATCCCCAAAAATGTCACATCAGAATTTTACATTTTTAATCCCTTTTGGTCTTTTGCTCTTTTCTCAAAGCATATATTTCAAAGACAGCACACTGGGAGGTATTTCTTCTTCTTCTTTTTTTTTTACTTCCTTCTTTCCTGCTCCTTTTCACTTTATAGTCTATTTATAATGTTCTATTTTTTTTCAGTTAATGAAAATTTTAATTGCCCGAGAGTACAATTTCAACAGTGATTTCCAGTTGAAATTATGAATTATGAACTACTCATGATCAACTAAGCCCATTAAGTTGATTTATTTGAAAACAAATGATTAAAATCACTTCCAAATGGTGCTACACATGTCATACATAATTGCACTTAGTTGAAATGAGTTTGATGGCATATACAAGTCTTAAGATCAACATATTTACTCCCCCAGCACCCAACACAATGTTCTTTTGCTACTACTTGGCACAGAATTACTAATTTTTCAAGCGTCAAACCGATATCATAGTTATGAGTATACACAGCTAATGTATTTGGTGTAAGTACACACTTTACTGTATTTTCTGTGTGTATTTTCTATAAGTTCATATATTTAGATCTTAACTAATCCAGACTTGTGGATTTGTGAGCGTATAGTACACTAGTACCACACATTAGAAGAGATACAGGTGAAAAAACAGCCCAGAAGGCTGAAACTCTGAGACTAACGTCCCACTCTCATGCATATAAAACTAAATCATTTTCCTTATTTGTGTCTATTTACTGGGGTGTTGTGCTCTAGAGAAAAGTGAAATAAAATGAAAATCAATTGTTCTGAGTGCAGCGTTGATCATTAAATCAGTAAGGTTAAAAGAAATCTTTACCTAAAATAAAATTTGTCATTTGTCTGTTTTACAAAACCAAAAGTTCCACCATCATTTCTCTACCACTAAATACACAAGCACAGGTTGAAGGAGCAGAATTAGTATTTCTATTGTAAGGACTCATTACCGAACCTAAATTTTCACTAAAATGTATGCTTAGGTTTAATATAACATCCATAATTGTCTTCATACCTTAGAGATAAGTTAGGAGGACATTAAAGATTTGAAAGACCTTTTTGAAAATCCAGAAAAAATTACAGTGCAATGCCTCCTATTCATCAGTGTACAACTGACTAAATATTGTATTAACCTCCTTTCCAAAGGAAAGCTACCAGTGTTTATTAAGAAAGTTTCTCTTATTTTGTACTGGTTGTTACAGTTGAAAAAAAAACAAATATAAGAACTATGAATTGAAACTGAATCAAATCTTATAGATATAAGTAAACAAATTCTTGAAATAATAGCTAGAGCTATATGCATAGCTGCCTGTAGGCAAATCTGTGAAATAAGTAATGCTCAACTTCAGCATATAAGAAAAAAAGCTTAAAAAAAAAAAGCCTGACCTAATGCTCAGCACAGAGTAGTCTCTTGCTAAAATTTCCCAGGAACTTCTTTCAGCTTTTTATATTTCTTCTTTCAGCTTTTTTCCTCTACTCACAGATATTTCACACAGATACGGTGTCTCTTTGTCAGATGGGAACCCCTAAATGAGGGGCAATGATTGAATGGATTGAATGGTGGTAAGAGATGTGAGAGAATTTACCTGAAGCAGAACAAAGGAGATAGAAGTTTATTGAATACATTGCAAGGTAGCTGTGGGCAGGATAGCAGAGGAGAGGCTGTCTGTAATGAATCGGTTGGTGGGGACTGTTTTTAAAAGAGAACAATGAGGAGATATGGTGACATATGGAATCTTCCCTTTTTTGGTAACTGTGCCTAGTTATGAGTATCCCATTGGTCAGTTAGGGTCTATGGATATTTTGAGATTGGTCACCTGATGGACCTGTCCATATTCAGCCAGGTGGTCACTGTGACCCTTTCTACATTCCATCCCTCAAGCCTATATGCCTAAAAGTGGTCTTTAGAGTATCCCTACAATATCTTTAGGCTATATGTCCTACCAGTCTCCAATTAAATTCACTCCCACTGGATAATTTCCTATATTCTTTCCTAGAAAACCTCTTTCCAATAGATTATTTTGTTGGAAAGGATCTGATCAGTTAATTTTCACTTAAGGTATAACAGCACTTCATAGCTTAATACATTATCCCTCTAAAGCCACTAGCAACTTACTAGGGACCATCAAAATTTCAAGTCAAAAGAATGCTTAATGATTATTACAGGTATAAGTAGGGAGATATTGGGGGTGTGATTCTATTATTAAGTTCCCTCTGTCTATACTCACCAATAACATTATATTCCACAGGGCCTTTAAAACAGTAACATGCATCTTAGGATGTAATGAAAAATTAAACCAACACTGCATAGGTGTATTCAAATAACAAAATATGTCATATTTTCCTTTTCCTTCTCCTTTGGGGCTAGCAGTGGTGGTTTTTGAATGATTCTATTCCCCCAATTCTCCCACTGTCTGAAGTGTTGCTAAGGGTAGTCCTTTTATTAGTTGGTTCTGCAGTCAGTAGGCTTCCTTAAAAAGTTTTCAGACTTCTTGGTGTGAGATGCTCTCAAAGTTGCAGTAACTAAAGTTTCCATTGACCCCATGGATACTTGAAACCTGCAAGTTTCACACCACTCTAATTAACACTCATATCATTTCTTAAGAAAACTGATTCTACTTCCAACTTAATCAGGCTTCTGGAAATAGGAATGGTAAACATAAAATGTAACATCTGTGGGCTATTTTTTTTTAAAGATTTTATTTATTTGACAGACAGAGATCACAAGCAGGCAGAGAGGCAGACAGAGACAGAGAGAGAGGGGGGAAGCAGGCTCCCCGATGTGGGGCTCAATCCCAGGATGCAGAGAAACCAATGTGGGGCTCAATCCCAGGACTCTGGGATCATGACCCGAGCCGAAGCAGAGGCTTTAACCCACTGAGCCACCCAGGCGCCCCTGTGGGCTAATTTTTTTAAAAGAGTTTCTTTTCCTTGGGATTTGCCTGCATGGGAAAGAGGTTATTTGTAGTTCTCATTTTGTTTTGATTTTGTTGTTGCTGTTGTTTGTTTTTAAATCTGGTTGAAGAAACTTCTTTTTTATTACACAATTATTCCTTTGATTTCGCTGTTCTTTCTACCTTCAGGGCCTCCTTTCTTTCCACTATTTATTCAATTAAGCTGGTAAAGTCACCGTTTAGCTATGAAGATAACTGCTTGCCTGCACTGGTATCTTTCAGAGCCTACAGATACTGTGTTCTAACATAAGCTAAAGAGCTATTCATTTTAATGCTAACTATATGCCATTGTTTCATTTCTTTCTTGCAGCAAACTTTAAGTCTATTATCCTCATTTTATACAGATAAGACTCAAAGAGGTTAAGTAATCCCCTGAGGTCATACTACTGGTAAACTGGAGTCTAAATTAAAATCCTGAATGGTCTGGGAAAAGATCCAAGATGGCAATGTAGAAAGATCCTAAACTCCCCTCATCCCGTGGACACTCAAAAATCTACACCTACAAGTGGATTAATTCGTCCTGAAGAAAAACAGGGCTAACAGCTTCTACACAATGAAGGATAGACACTTAAAGAATAGGAAAGATGGAGACAAGGTGACAACCAAAACCCCATCTCCAAGGCCAAGATCTACAAAAGGAAAGATAATACTGGGGGACCTTAGGTAGATTTGTCTGCTCTGGGGCACAGAAAAAAAAAAAAGATTAAAAGGACAACTAGAATTTAAAGGAACTAACTCTTGAGTGTCTTCCAAGGATAGTGTACGTGCAAATGCTCTCCAGAGTCAGAGAGATTGACAAGCATCATTATTCATGCTTCTTCTCTACCTTGATAGAGCAGATGGAGCAGGGTCTGGGCATCCTAGCTGATCTGCCACTTTAAGCCCCTAGACCACATCAGTCATAGATGCCTGGCAACATGGGGAAAAAAAGCTGCAGTTTAAAAGAACTAGAATATAAAGGAAGCAGCACTAGAGGAGCTATGGGAACACTGTTCAGGGTCATAGGGCCTGGTGAGTATCATTGTTTGTTTCCTCTCCACCTTGATGGCACAGACACGAGCTGGGTCCAAATACTCTAGCTGTCCAAGCACACCAGACTTAGCCACTCTGGGACACAGAAAAAAAGCTGAAGTTAATTAAAAAGAAAACCTAAAATATAAAGAAAACAGCCCTATAGGATCTGGGAGAACACTCTCTGGGTTCTGGGGTGCTGGTAAGCCCCATTGTTTATGCTTCTTCTCAACCTTGATAGCAGAAATGGCACAGGGTACAGGCACCTTGACCAGCCAGCTGCTTTAGTAAACCCCGAGTCACCAGGTCACACCAGCCCCAGCCATCCCCCAAGAGTCTCCTGACCCCCAAGTTTGAGCTGCCCCACCAAAGTAGTCCCAGCATGATACACACCAGGACAACCCCGAGAAGCACCCACGACATTTCCAGCCATGTCACTTAGGCAACACAGGTACAAAGCACCTTGACCATGGAAGACACATACCTGTTTCAGCTCCAGACAACTTTGCAGGACACTCCCTGCATGAAGCATACCAAGACCTCCCCAGCTGCCTCACTTCAGCTCCACCCAACCCATTAGAGTGAGCTTTGCATGGAATGTCCCAGAACTATCAATACTGTTCCTGGTTCAGCTCCTGCCATCCTTCCAGGGAACTCCCTGCACAGAATACCCTTTAACCTTACCCAGCCCCCAATTGCTTTAACTCCAGCGATATCACAGCGTTCCCTCTATACATAATGCCCCAAGATCCAGGGCCTGCATGCACTTCATCATTAGCTGTCCTACCAGATTGCCTTCTGCACAGGGTACTCCAGGAGCCCTGACTTGTTCCTACTTCACCTCCAGTTGTCCCAACAGAGGAACCCTGGTGCAGTGTACCATGTGACACACAGAACATACTTGCTGCAGTTCCAGACCACCAGCCAAAGCTGCTAGGCAAACAGCCTACACAAAGAATGTTCCTACACAAGTCCATTCTTTTAAGATTAAGATATTCCATCTAATTCAAAGAAACTCAAAGAAAATGATAAGATATAGGAATATCCCCCAACAAGAGAACAAGACAAAACTCCAGGAAAAGAACTAAATGAAATGAACATAAAAAGTTTACCTGATAGAGTTCAAAGTAATAGTCAAAAATATGCTCACTGGGTTGCCTGGGTGGCTCAGTGGGTTAACACTCTGCCTTCAGCTCAGGTCACGATCTCAGGGTCCTGGGATTGAGTCCTGCATTGGGCTCACTGCTCAGCAGGGAGTCTAGTTCCCCCTACCTCTCTGCCTGCCTCTTTACCTACTTGTGATCTCGATCTCCCTCTCTGTCAAATAAATAAAATCTTTTTAAAAAATATGCTCACTGAACTTGAAAAAAAAGTGGATGAACTAAGTGAAAACTTCAACAAAGAGATAGAAGATATAAAAAAGAACTAATCAAGGTTTAAGAATAAATAACTGAAATGAAAAATATCCGAAAGGGAATCAACAGCAGATTAGAGGGTTCAGAAGAATGGATCACTAACCTGGAAGGCAAGGTACTGAAAAAAAAAAAGCTGAGTGGCAAAAAGAAAGCAAAAATTAAGTGAGGATAGGATAAAGTGTCTCTGTGACAACATTTAATGTACTACTATTCACATTACAGGAGTTCCAGAAGGAGAAGAGAGAGTAAAAAGAGCAGAAAACATATTTGAAAGATAATATCTGAAAACTTTCCTAACCTAGGAAAGGAAACAGATGTCAAGATACAGGCAGAAAGGGGCGCCTGGGTGGCTCAGTGGGTTAAGCCTCTGCCTTCAGCTTGGGTCATGATCCCAGGGTCCTGGGATCGAGCCCTGCATCGGGCTCTTTGCTCAGCAGGGAGCCTGCTTTCCTCCTCTCCCTCTGCCTGCCTCTCTGCCTACTTGTGATCTCTGTCAAATGAATAAATAAAATATTAAAAAAAAGATACAGGCAGAAAGCCTCAGACAAGATGAATCCAAGGAGGCTCACACCAAGACACATAATAATTAAAATTCAAATATTAAAGATAAAGGGAGGATCTTGGGGACACCTGGATGTTTCCTTTGGTTAAGGATCTGACTCTTGTTTTCACCTCAGATCATGATCTCAGGGTTGTAACATCAAGCACTGCATTGGGCTCTACACTGGGCATGGAGCTTGCTTAAGATTCTCTCTCTCCCTGTCCTTCTACCACTCCACCACCAACTGTTCCCTCTCTCTCTCTCTCTCTTTCTCTCTCTCTTAAAGGAGAAGAAGAAGGAGAAGAAGGAGAAGAAGGAGAAGGAGGAGGAGGAGGAGGAGGAGAAGGAGAAAGAGAAGAAGGGAGGAGAATGTCAAAAGCAGCAAGAGAAAAGCAATTAGTTACATACAAAGGAACCCTATGAGGCTATCAGCTCAATTTTTTTTTTAAATTTATTTGACAGAGAGACACACAGTGAGAGAGAGAACACAAGTAGGGGGAGTGAAAGGGGGAGAAGCAGGCTTCCCGCTGACCAGGGAGCCCAATGCGGGGCTTGATCCCAGGAACCTGGGATCATAACCTGAGCTGAAGGCAGAGGCTTTAACCCACTGAGCCACCCAGGTTCCCCTATCAGCTCAATTTTTAACAGAAATTTTACAGGCCAGAATAGTGTGGCATAATATATCCAAATACTAAAAGAAAAAAATTACAATACAGCATACTCTACATGGTAAGATTATTTAGAATGGAAGGAGAGATAGAGTTTCCCAGACAAACAAAAATCAAAGGAGTTTATCACTTCTAAACCAGCTTTCAAGAAATGTTAAAGGGACTTCTTTAAGTGGGAAAAAATTATAACTGGGATAAGAAAAATATGAAAGGAAAAAAATCACAAGTCAAAGCAAGCATACAGTAGATCAATCCCTTATAAAGTTAGTATTAAAGTTAAAAGACAAAAGTCGCAAAATTAATTACAACTAAAAATTAGTTAAGGGACTCACAATATAATAGGATGTAAAATATGAGATCATACACATAAACATGGAGAGGTTGAGTAAAAATGTAATACTTTTAGAATATGCTCAAAGTTAAACAACTATCAACTTAAGATAGTCTGCTATATATTCAGGATATTGTTCTAAAGAAAAGATTCACAGCAACCCTAATACCAGTTTTGAAGGGGAAGAACAATTTATTGTTTATTATAAAAATCTAATAGAAACAGAAAGAAGAGGAAAAAGTGCACATATGTGAGGGCAATAGTAAGCAGTAAAGGAGAATAAGATAAAGTTACATCAAATCAGGTACTTACAGCATCCAACCTCATTACCTGGGGAAGCCCTGTGTAGACAGCCAGGTTGGAGTCACGATTGAGAGGCCTGGGTGGAGGGTCCTCCCGTCAGGTGAGAATTCCAAATGACCATCCCCATAAAGGCCATATTTTGGGGACAAATGACAAGGCTTGAAGTTAAACATTTGTTTGCCTACATGCAATTTTAAGTGAGTTGCATTCCCATATTATCATGTCTTTACATGTTCAAGGCACCTGGGCTAGGTGTGTTTGCCTCCTCTCCCAAATTCCATTCTGGGGAGTCAGCCCAGCCTGGAGCCAGAGGGGATGAAAGGCAAAATTTATAGCTCTTGGTGTCCTGACCAGAAGGGCAAATTCTGACCTAGAGGTCAACTAATGTCAACTTATCAAGCTCCCAAGGTCACTAATGCAGCACAAGTCTCACAACAACATTCTTTAGCCTGCCTGTGTACATTCCAGTTGGGATAGTTGCTTATGCAAGACAAATTACAGAAATCCCAATCCATACAATACAGATGTTATATATGAACCACAGTAGCCAAAATCCAAAAACCTATATTAGATGCACATAAAATAAAAAGAAAGAATTCCAAGCATAGAATTAAAGAAAATCATCAATCACAAGGGAAGAAAACAAGAGAAGAAAGGAACTGAGAATAACTTTGTCAATAATTATTTTAAATGTAAATGGACTAAATGCCTAATCCAAAGATATAGGATGACTAAATAGATTTTTAAAAAGCTCATTGATAGAAGTCAAACTATCACTCTTTGAAGACGATATGATACTATATGTGGATAATTCAAAAGAGTCCACTCCAAAACTGTTAGAACTTGTACAGGAATTCAGTAAAGTGTTAGGATATAAAATCAATGCACAGAAATCAGTTGCATATTTTTACACCAACAAGACAGAAGAAAGAGAAATTAAGGAATCAATCCCATTTACAATTGCACCCTAAATCATAAGATACCTGGGAATAAACCTAACCAAAGAGGCAAAGTATCAATACTCAGAAAACTATAAAGTACTCATGAAAGAAATTGAGGAAGACACAAAGAAATGGAAAAATGTTCCATGCTCCTGGATTGGAAGACCAAATATTGTGAAAATGTCTATGTTACCTAAAGCTATATACACATTTAATGCAGTCCCTATCAAAATCCCATCCATTTTTTTTCAAAGAAATGGAACAAATAATCCTAAAATTAATATGGAACCAGAAAAGACCTCGAATAGCCAAAGGAATATTGAAAAAGAAAGCCAAAGTTGGTGGCATCACAATTCCAGACTTCAAGCTCTATTACAAAGCTGTCATCATCAAGACAGTATGGTACTGGCACTAAAACAGACACATAGATCAATGGAACAGAATAGAGAGCCCAGAAATAGACCCTCAACTCTATGGTCAACTAATCTTCGACAAAGCAGGAAAGAATATCCAATGGAAAAAAGACAGCCTCTTCAACAAATGGTGTTGGGAAAATTGGACAGCCACATGCAGAAAAATGAAATTGGACCATTTCCTTACACCACACACGAAAATAGACTCAAAATGGATGAAGAACCTCAATGTGAGAAAGGAATCCATCAAAATCCTGGAGGAGAACACAGGCAGCAACCTCTTTGACCTCAGCCACAGCAACTTCTTCCTAGGAACAACGCCAAAGGCAAGGGAAGCAAGGGCAAAGATGAACTATTGGGACTTCATCAAGATCAAAATCTTTTGCACAGCAAAGGAAACAGTCAAAAAACCAAAAGACAACTGACAAAATGGGAGAAGATATTTGCAAACGACATATCAGATAAAGGGCTAGTATCCAAAATCTATAAAGAGCTTAACAAACTCAACACCCAAAGAACAAATAATCCAATCAAGAAATGGGCAGAGGACATGAACAGACATTTCTGCAAAGAAGACATCCAGATGGCCAACAGACACATGAAAAAGTGCTCCACATCACTGGGCATCAGGGAAATACAAATCAAAATCACAAGGAGATGCCACCTCACACCAGTCAGAATGGCTAAAATGAACAAGTCAGGAAATTACAGATGCTGGCGAGGATGCAGAGAAAGGGGAACCCTCCTATGCTGTTGGTGGGAATGCAAGCTGGTGCAACCACTCTGAAAAACAGCGTGGAGGTTCTTCAAAAAATTGAAAATAGAACTACCTTATAACCCAGCCTTTGCACTACTGGGTATTTACCCTAAAGATACAAACGTAGTGATCAGAAGGGCCACGTGCACCCGAATGTTTTTAGCAGCAATGTCCACAATAGCCAAGTTATGGAAAGAACCTAGATGTCCATCAACAGATGAATGGATAAAGAAGAAGTGGTATATATATACAATGGAATACTATGCAGCCATCAAAAGAAATGAAATCTTGCCATTTGCGATGACATGGATGGAACTAGAGGGTATTATGCTTAGAGAAATAAGTCAATTGGAGAAAGACAACTATCACATGATCTCCCTGATATGAGGAAGTGGACATGCAATGGGGGGGTGATTAGGGGGGTAGGAAAAGAATAAATTAAACATGATGGGATTGGGAGGGAGACAAACCAAAAGAGACACTTAATGTCACAAAACAAACTGAGGAGGGTGGGGGGAGGGGGGAGGGGAGGGGGGGGGGGGGTTATGGACATTGGGGAGGGTATGTGCTATGGTGAGGGCTGTGAAGTGTGTAAACCTGGCAATTCACAGACCTGTACCCCTGGGGTTAATAATACATTATATGTTTATACAAAAATAAAATTAAAAAAACAAACAAAATAAAACCAAATTCTTTACATTAAAAAAAAGCTCATTGATATACTACAAGAGGTTTGCTTCAGACCTAAAGACACACAGAGACTGAAAGTGAAGGGATGGAAAAAGATATTCCATGCAAATGGAAGTGAGCAGATAAAAGGCGCTGAGGTAGTAATACTTATATCTGACAAAACAAAACAAAGCAAAAAACAAAAACAAACAAACAAAATAAACCAAAACAACATTTAAAACAAAGACTGGCAGGGGAAGGGGAACATGGTAAAGGAGTAAGGGACCACAGTTATGTCCGGTCCTGGAATTCGGCTATATAGCTATCAAATCATTCTGAACACTTGTGCAATCAAGTGGAGATCTAAGAAAAGAATTGTTAAAATTCTATAAGTAGTAAAGTGACCGCTTTTTACAAGGTAGAAGGTACAAAGAAGTGAATCTGAGGTGAAATGTCAGATAAACTTCTGGGAGAGGAAGTGTCTGTAAGCCAACTACCGGAAAGTGATTTAGCAGCAGAGCACAAAATCAGATCTTTTATAAGTCTGCTCTCGTAAAGGACATCCCTGCCTGAAAAGTGATAAGGTGGCAAAGTGGGGCAGAATCCCAGGTGGAACAGCGGGGTCTCAGGTTCCCCAGGGTCACAGAAAGAACAAGTTTGTCTGAGTGTGGCAGAGCAGGGAAGCCTGCTGCAATCAGTGAACCCAGGAGTGAACTTTCACCTCAGTGTTGCCATAATCCATGAGCTGCAGCTAAGTCTGGGGACTCCTCTCTGAGCAGAGGCCCAGCAGCAGCAGAACCATGACAATACCCTCCTCCTTCCCCCAGGAAGAGGGGTGTGGTTGTGTGCCATAAGAGTCTGCAAAGTTTAGAGACTCAGAACAGGGTCATGAGCCTAAGATCATGATCACAGGCTGGTGGCCACAGAGTGCAGATGGAAATCTGGGGAAAAAGAGTGATTGACTCCTTTTCCCTGAGGGTTCATTGAAAGAGTAGGGGAAATAATCTTTCAACTCTGGGGCTGAGATTGGGACACCACCATTTAATTTTCATCCTCAAAACAGTGCAGAAAGCCTTCGGGGAACAAAACCCACATAGAGCAATCTGGAGCCACTTACACTGAGCCTCTTCCATTGACCCAGCCTCGGCAAGGGGTGGTGCAATTTCACCCAGGCAAAGGCACCTGAGAATCAGTGCCCTCTCCCAGAAGATCATCAAGAACATTTAGCTAACACCAAGTTTACCAATCACACAGAACTGTAAAACTCCAGCACTAGGAGGAAATAGTATATAAAATTTGTGGGTTTTTATTTTCATGATTCTTTAGACTTGCAATTCTATTTTTTTTCTTTTTCCTGTTCAACTAATTTCTTATTTTATCAACATTTCTAAGTCTTCTTTAATTTTATTTTTTACAGTTACATTCTATCAATTTTGTTGTATTTAAATATATATAAAGTTTATATACATATAATATATATTATAAAGTGATATATAAAGTGATAGATGATAGATAGATAGATAGATAGACAGTTTTTCTTTCATTCTTTATAATTTGGGATATAGTTTCTTCTAACAAAGAGACCAAAATACATCTAGAGTCAAGTGTATTGTTCTGTTCTGTTCACCTGTGTGATTATATTCTTTCGTTTTTTTTCTTTTCTTTTTTTAATCCCCTTTAAGTTTTCATTTTTCCAGTTACATTCTATCCTTGCACTGCATTTGATTTTATTTTTGTAAATATGTAAGATTTTTTTTTCTTTAAAATTTTGGGATGTCGTTTCTTCTAATAACCAAGCAAAATATTCCCAGGATCAAGTGTATTGCTCTTTTCTGTTCACCTGTCTGATTATATTTTCTTTAAGTCTTTTTTTAATTTTCACTTTTCCAGTTACATTCTATCCTATCATTGCATTTAATTTTGTTTTTGTATATATGTAAGTTTTTCTTTTTTGTTCAAGATTTTATTTATTTTTTTGACAGAGAGAGGGAACACAAGCAGAGGTAGTGGGAGAGGGAGAAGCAGGCTCCCCTGAGCAGGGAGCCCAACTCGGGGCTCAATCCCAGGGTGCAGAGGTTATGACCTGAGCCAAATGCAGATGCTTAACAGCTAAGCCACCCAGGTGCCCTGTAAGTTTTTCTTATTTTACAATTTTGGGATGTATTTTTTTTCTAACAACCAACCAAATACATCAAGAATCAAATGTATTGTTCTTTTCTGTTCACCTGCCTGGGTATATTTTCCTTTTCTTTTAGTCTTTTTTAACTTCCATTTTTCTAGTTACATTCTAACTTTTCATTGCATTTAATTTTATTTTTGTATATTTGTAAGTTTTTCTTTCCTTACAATTTTGGGAAGTAGTTTCTTCTAACAAACAGACCAAAATAAACCCAGAATTGAGTGTATTGCTCTGTTCTGTTTAACTGTCATATATTTTTTTCTCTTTTTTAAGTCTTTCTTTTTTACTTTTCATCTTTACATTATATTCTATTATTTCATTGTACTTATTTTTTGTGTATGCATATATATTTTTCTTTCTTTACAACTTTGGATTACAGTTTCTTCTAATAAACAGATCAAAATACACCCAGAATCCAGTGTGTTGCTCTATTCTGCTCACCGGTCTTATTATATCTTCTTCTTTTCATTTCTTTTTTTTTTAAGGATTTTATTTATTTACTTGACAGAGATCACAAGTAGGCAGAGAGGCAGGCAGAGAGAGTGAGGAAGGGAAGCAGGCTCCCTGCTGAGCAGAGAGCCCAGTGCGGGGCTCGATCCCAGATAATGAATTGTATTAGTTTCCTGCAAGGCACATGATTTTAGTGGGAGAAATGAGTAGCAAATTTGCTTGTTGCACAGCTGAAATTGGGGGTCTCATGACAGTTAGCATGCCAAAACAAAAGCACTTACAAGCTTAACAATTACTGAAATAAGAAGTGAATGACTGTATTGCTCTTTATCTGTTTTTTTTTAAAGATTTTATTTATTCATTTGACAGACAGGGATCACAAGTAGGCAGAGAGGCAGGCAGAGAGATAGGAAGGGAAGCAGGCTCCCTGCTGAGCAGAGAGCCCAATGCGGGGCTCGATCCCAGGACCCTGGGATCATGACCTGAGCCGAAGGCAGAGGCCTTAACCCACTGAGCCACCCAGGCGCCCCTTCTTTTCTTTTCTTTTTATAAGTTCTTTTTAATTTTTAATTTTCATTTTTACAGTTACATTCTATCCTTTAATTGTTTTTAATTACATATATGTAATTA
>RCUC01102288.1:0-70613 GCA_003697995.1 Taxidea taxus jeffersonii
TATATATATATACACATATACACACATGTTTTTCTTTCTTTAAAATTTTAGGAGGTAGTTTCTTCTAAGAGACGAAAATACATGCAAAATCAAGTGGGTGGCTCTGTTCTAGTCACCAGTTATATACATATATATATTATACATATATTATATATATATATATAATTTTTTTAATTTTTAAATTTTTAAAAATTTATTTTTATCTCCTTCCTTCTTCCCCCAATTTGGGGTCTTCTCCCCCCAATTTGGGGTCTCTTCTGATTTGGTTAGCATATATTTTTCTGGGGTTTTGCTACCTTTTAGTATTTTATTCTCCTGTTCATATATTCTTATCTGGATAAAATAACAAGGCAGAAAAACTAACCACACACACACATACACAAAAGAACAAGGGGTAGTACCAAAGGCTGGGGACCTAATCAATATGGATGTTGGTAATATGTCAGATCTAGACTTCAGGATGACTATTCTCAAAGTGTTAGCTGGGCTCAAAAAAGGCATGGAAGATATCAGAGAAACCCTGTCTGGAGAATTAAAAGCCCTTTCTAGAAAAACAGAAGAACTAAAATCTAACTAAGTTGAAATCAAAAAAGCTATTGATGAGGTGCAATCAAAAATGGAGGCTCTTACTGCTAAGATAAATGAGGCAGAAGAGAGAATTAGCAATATAGAAGACCAAATGATGGAGAATAAAGAAGCGGAGCAAAAGAGAGACAAAAAACTACTGGACCACGAGGGGAGAATTCGAGAGATAAGTAATACCATAAAATGAAACAATATTAGAATAATTGGGATCCCAGAAGAAGAAGAATGAGAGAGGGGAGCAGAAGGTATACTGGACTGAACTACTGTAGAGAATTTCCCTAATGTGGCAAAGGGAACAAGCATCAAAATCCAGGAGGCACAGAGAATCCCCATCAAAATCAATAAGAATAAGTCCACACCCCATCATTTAATAGTAAAGCTTACAAGTCTTAGTGACTTGGTCTTAGTGACAAAGAGAAAATCCTGAAAACAGCTCTGGACAAGAAGTCTGTAACATACAATGGTAAAAATATTAGATTGGCAGGAGACTTATCCACAGAGACCTGGCAGGTCAGAAAGAACTGGTATGACATATGCAGAGCACTAAATAAGAAAAACATGCAGCCAAGAACACTATATCCAGCTAGGCTATCACTGAAAATAGAAGGAGAGATAAAAAGCTTCAGAAAAAAAAAAATTAAAAGAATTTTCAAACACAAAATCAGTCCTACAGGAAATATTGAAAGGGATCCTCTAAGCAAAGAAAGAGCCTAAAAGTAGTAGACCAGAAAGGAACAGAGACAATATACAGTAACACTCACCTTGTACGTAATACAATGGCACTAAATTCATATCTCTCAATAGCTACCCTGAATGTAAATACACTAAATTCCACAATCAAAATACACAGGGTATCAGAATAGATTAAAAAAAAACAAAACCTATCAATATTCTGTCTACAAGAAAATCATTTTAGACCCAAAGACACCTCCAGATTGAAAGTGAGGGGGTGGAAAACAATTTACCATGCTAATGGACATCAAAAGAAAGCTGGGGTGGCAATCCTTATATCAGATAAATTACATTTTAAGCCAAAGACTATAATAAGAGATGAGGAAGGACACTATATCATACTTAAAGGGTCTGTCCAACAAGAAGATCTAACAATTTTAAATATCTATGCCCCTAACATGGGAGCAGTCAACTATATAAACCAATTAATAACAAAATCAAAGAAACACATTGACAAGAATACAATAATAGTAGGGGATTTTAACATCCCCCTCACTGAAATGGACAGATTGTCCAAGCAAAAGATCAACAAGGAAATAAAGGCCTTAAATGACACACTGGACCAGATGTACATCACAGGTATATTCAGAACATTCCATCTCAAAGCAACAGAATACACATTCTTCTCTAGTGCCCATGGAACCTTCTCCAAAATAGATCATATCCTGGGTCACAAATCAGGTCTGAACCAGTACCAAAGGATTGGGATCATTCCCTGCATATTTTCAGACCACAGTGCTCTGAAGCTAGAACTCAATTACAAGAGGAAATTTGGAAAGAACCCAAATACATGGAGGCTAAAGAGCATGCTTCTAAAGAATGAATGGTTCAACCAGGAAATTAAAGAAGAATTTTAAAAAATTCATGGAAAAAATGATAATGAAAACCCAACAGTTCAAAATCTGTGGGACACAGCAAAGGCAGTCCTGAGAGTAAAGTATATAGTGATACAAGCCTTTCTCAAGAAAGAAGAAAGGTCTCGCATACAACTGAACCCTACACCTAAAGGAGCTGAAGAAAGAACAGCAAAGAAAGCCTTAACCCAGCAGGAGAAGAAAAATAATAAAGATCAGAAAAGAAATCAATGAAATAGAAACAAACAAACAAACAAAAACCAGCAGGACAAATCAATGAAACTAGGAGCAGGTTCTTTGAAAGAATTAATAACATTGATAAACCCCTGGCCAGACTTATCAAAAACAAAAGAGAAAGGACCCAAATTAATAAAATCATGAATGAAATAGGAGAGATTACAACCAAGAAAAGAAATACAAACAATTATACGAACATATTATGAGCAAATATACACCAGCAAATTTGACAATCTGGAAGAAATGGATGCATTCCTAGAGATGCATAAACTACCAAAACTGAACCAGAGAGAAATAGAAAAGCTGAACAGACACATAACCACAAAAAAAAAAAAAAAAAAATGGAGCAGTTATCAAAAGTCTCCCAACAAAGAAGAGCCCAGGGCCAGATGGCTTCCCAGGGGAATTCTACCAAACATTTAAAGAAGAATTAATGCCTATTCTTCTAAAACTGTTCCAAAAAGTAGTAATGGAAGGAAAACCTCCAGGCTCATTTTATGAGGCCAGCATTACCTTGATTGCAAAACCAGACATCAAAAAAGAGAATTACAGACCAATATCCTTGATGAACAAGGATGCAAAAATTCTCACCAAAATACTAGCCTGTAGGATCCAACAGTATATTCAGAGGAGTATTTACCACGACCAAGTGGGATTTATTCCAGGGCTGCAAGGTGGGTTTAACATCCCCAAATCAATCAATGTGATACAATACATTAATAAAATAAAGAAGAAGAAACATGTGAGTCTCTCAATAGATGCTGGGAAATCATTTGACAAAGTAAAGCAGCTTTTCTTGATCAAAATTCTTCAAAGTGTGGAGATAGATGGTAAATACCTCAATATCATCAAAGCCATCTATGAAAAACCCACAGCGAATATCACTCTCAATGGAGAAAAACTAAAAGCTTTTCCTCTAAGGTAAGGAACATGGTAGGGATGTCCATTATCACCACTGCAATTCAACATAGTACTAGAAGTCCTAGCCTCAGCAAACAAACAAACAAAAAAAATTAAAGGCATCCAAATTGGCAAAGAAGTCAAACTATCACTCTTTGCAGATGATATGATACTATATGTGGAAAGCCCAAAAGACTCCACTCCAGATCTGCTAGAGCTTGTACAGGAATTCAGCAAAGTGTCAGTATATAAAATCAATGCACAAAAATCAGTTGCATTTCTATATACCAACAACAAGACAGAAGAAAGAGAAATTAAGGAGTCGATCAAATTTACTATTGCACCCAAAACCATAAGATACCTAGGAATAAACCTAACCAAAGAGGCAAAGAATCTGTGCTCAGAAAACTATAAAGTACTCATGAAAGAAATTGAGGAAGACACAAGAAATGGAAAAACAGTCCATGCTCATGGATTGGAAGAACAAATATTGTGAAAATGTCTACACTACCTACAACAATTTAGACATTTAATGTAATCCCTATCAAAACACCATCATTTTTTTCAAAGAAATGGAACAAATAATCCTAAAATTCATATAGAACCAGAAAAGACCTTGAATAGTCAGAGGAATGTTGATAAAGAAAGCCAAAGTTGGTGGCATCACAATTCCAGACTTCAAGCTCTATTACAAAGCTGTCATCATCAAGACAGTATGGTACTGGCACAAAAAAAGACACATAGATCAATGGAACAGAACAAAAAGCCCAGAAATAGACCCTTAACTCTATTGTCAACTAATCTTTGACAAAGCAGGAAAAAATGTCAAATGGAAAAAAGACAGTCTCCTTAACAAATGGTATTGGGAAAATTGGACAGCCACATCCAGAAGAATGAAACTGGACCATTTCCTTTCACCACACAAAAATAGACTCAAATGGATGAAAGACCTCAATGTGACACATGAATCCATCAAAATCCTTGAGGAGAACACAGGCAGCAACCTCTTTATCCTCAACTGCAGCAACTTCTTCCTAGAAACATTGCCAAAAGCAAGGGAAGCAAGGGCAAAAATGAGCTATTGGGACTTCATCAAGATCAAAAGCTTCTGCACAGCAAAGGAAACAGTCAACAAAACCAAAAGACATCTGACCAAATGGGAGAAGATATTTGCAAACAACATATCACAAATCTATAAAGAGCTTAGCAAACTCAATACCCAAAGAAAAATAATCCAATCAAGAAATGGGCAGAGGACATGAATGGACATTTCTGCAAAGACATCTGGATGGCCAACAGACACATGAAAAAGTGTTCCACATCACTTGGTATCAGGGAAATACAAATCAAAACCACAATGAGATACCACCTCACACCAGTCAGAATGGGTAAAATTAACAAGTCAGGAAACTACAGATGCTGCTGAGGATGTGGAGAAAGGGGAACCCTCCTACACCATTGGTGGGAATGCAAGCTGGTGCAACTACTCTGGAAAACAGCATGGAGGTTCCTCAAAAAATTGAAAACAGAGCTACCCTATGACCCAGCAATTGCACTACTGGGTTTTTACCCTAAAGATACAAATGCACTGATCCGAAGGGGCACATGCATCCAAGTGTTTATAGCAGCAATGTCCACAGCCAAACTATGGAAAGAATCTAGATGTCCATCAACAGATGAATGGATAAAGAAGAGGTGGTATATATCTACAATGGAATACTATGCAGCCACTGAAAGAACTTAATTCTTGCCATTTGTAATGTGGATGGAACTAGAGAATATTATGCTGAACAAAATAAGTCAATCAGAGAAAGACAATTATCATATGATCTCCCTGATATGTGGAATTTGAAAAACAAAATGGGGGGCTTGGGGGTTATGGAGAAGGTCGTCGGCTTATGTACATTGGGGAAGGTATGTGCTATGGTGAGTGCTGTGAAGTATGTAAGCCTGATGATTCACAGACCTGTACCCCTGGGGCAAATAATAGATTATATTTTAATAAAAAAATAAAAAGAAAATACGAAACATGCATTTTATCCTCTGGGAGGCAGTAATGAAGATAAAAACAAAATGAAGCTTGGCAGGTGACAAGGTGAATTTATATCATAACAAATTCATTGGCTCTATCTGCAGGCTCTTACTTTCTGTCCTAGGCCTCTCTGCCTAGCAGAGATAAAGATATACTTTGACTCAAGTTATTTCCAAATTTCCCTTTTCAATACACAAGGGGTTCTTATAATAACTTCACATTAAGTTGTACCTGATGGGTTCAAGGAGAAAGGTTGATTCAACAACTTGGGTTTTTTATCCTAATTGCTTCAATACAGGAAGGGAGTAGCTTGATACTCCACTTTTCTTATTCCACTGGCAGAAATGTGGTTGATGCTCACAATAAGCAAGTTATCACCACTTGTATCACAGGAGAAAACTGAGAACTCTATCAATTCAAGTCACCAAGCATTCAATGCATACCTCCCCTCTGCCAGTCATTGTGCCCTGTGTTGTGGTAGACAGAGAAGAAAAAGACACAGCCTTTGTCTTTGAGGATCTCTCACAGACTAGTGGTGACATACTTGTAAATAACCAATGTTTGAGGCAGAATAACATAAATGTAGAATATGGGTACCAGCAATATGCTATGGGCACACATAGAAGTAATTGCTTTTTACTTAAAGTCAGAGAAGCTTAAAGATCAGGTAAAATTTGAGCTGAAATTTGAAGAATGAGAAATTTCACAGGCAGTGATTAAGGAGAGGTGAAAGAGAGAAGTATTTTAGAGTGGGTAGTAAGAGCAAAAGACTGTAGGTAAGGAATTTTCAGGCATATTATAATGAGCCTCCAGTTTGTTAAGACTGGTAGAAAGGAAGTGCCTGGGTGGCTCAGTTGGTTAAGCGTCTGCCTTTGGCTCGGGTCATGATCTTAGGACTTTGGGATTGAGGCCCATACCTGACTCCCTCTGCAGAGAGTTTGTTTCTACCTCTCCCTCTGCCTTTCCCCTCTGCTCATGCACACAGGTGCTCTCGTGCACACGTGTGCTCTCTCTGTCTCTCAAACAAATAAAATCTTTTAAAAAAAGACTGGTAGGAAGGTAAAACTGAAAAGGAATTAGAAGCCCAAATATGGTGAGCCTTACATGTATAGCTAAGGAATTGTCTTTATCATTTTGGAAATGTTGGATCATTTAATAATTTTGAGCAGAAGAATGGTAGGGGTTGAACCAGTGCTTTAAGAATGGTGATCTGGCATAACTCTATAGAAAGGATTGAAAAGGAGAGGCTGAAGGTAGTAAGACCATTTGGGAAGCTGTTATGATAGAAAATAAAATGATAATACCTGGGCAGAGTTTTTCTAAGCATAGTCTATCTTTGGGGTACTTCCAGAGGTACCCACAAAACACCTAACTCATGTTTGCCTGCCCCTGTCAATAGCTGTCTCAACATATGCCCTATTCCTTAAAAATCCTTCTAACTGAATAGGTGCTGACCATTGAAGTTCCAAGCCTAAATATCCAAGAAAACAGTCTTCTTCACTACTACAGCCAGTATATTCGCTGAAATGAATCCCATGAAGACAATGGCTAGATGTCTACAATTACTGTGAGCCAAAATAAGACTGTGGTGACTCAACTTCATGACAAGGAAGTGGTTAGGCATAGATCTCAAACAACAGTTGTGCCAAGTGTGTAGCAATCTTTAGATAATCCCCCAGTGTATAGACCAATCAAGAAGAAAAATAATATTATTTGTGACTTGTGCTTCTGTATTCTCTTGTCGTTCTAAGGTGAACAGGTATTTAAAATATTTCAATGGGATTAAAGCTATTCTAAGTGGGAAAGTGTTCCTATAATTTGCATGTATGTTTGTATTTGCCCATTCTCGTATTTCAGAGTGAGGATTTAGACTAGAAATCATTCTCGTCACCCCCAGCAAGTAAATCAAACTGATTTACAAATTTTCCTATGCTCTGTTCATGTTCTTCTATTATAGACATGATCAATCCCAGTTGCTCTGAGACCAGAGAGGTCAGAGTTCCAATAATATTAGGGGTATAATCAGTACATTAATGTTGCTACAGGCATCTCTTCCTTCTGTATAGGTGGGAAGAAAAACATTTGAGAGACAACTGCCTTCAGGAAGCATTATGTTTCACACTGGCTTGCATTACTCATGTGGGGTATTAGAAGAATGAAGTCACTTAAAATTTGTTTGCAAATCTGTTGTTTTCTGGTTTGCTGCTAAGAAAACATACCACCATCTGTCTCACTGGTCTTAAATCAAATCTTGTCACTACAGCAATAGTGCTCTCTGCTTTTTTGTAATCTGCTTTCTAGTTTAAGCTTTGAAGAAGTTCAAGGGTTGTGCTTTCAGAACCTGTATTTCCCAAGAATCTCACACAACCCCAAGTCATTTTTAAAAGACAAAGACATATGGTAGTGCTCCAGAAGATGCCATTTATATAGACTATAATGTGAACAGTGCTTCCTGGAGTTGGGTAGCACTAAAGATTGGATATTACACATGTCCTCCTAGATCTTGATCTGAGAATAAAAAGGAATCAAGTAATGATTACTATGGGTAGCCCTCTGTCACCCTCTTCATTCTGCCTTTTTTCTACCTTCTGTTTTCCTCTATGGCAGAGACAGTAGTATGTGCCCACAAAGATCTATGTTCTCTTCCTGAATACTCCACTAGACTATACTTTCTAAGCCCCTTATATCTACATGGGATCATGTAACTAATTCTTAGCAATAAGCAGAAGTGGTTATGGTCACCTCTGGGCCAAAGAACTTAAAAGTAGATGTGCCTTTGTGTTCCCTCCCTTTAGATGTCAGAAGGATCCAGTAAAAGATACTGAGGCCCCAGAAGATAGCAGAGCCATTATTAGATGAAAAGAGACCAAGATCCTGATGGCCCAGTAGAGCAGAACTCTCCTTCAGTCCTGCATTACACAGTGACAGGAAAAAGACATGTATTCTGAATGCTATGCCAATAGGATGTGGGAATTTTTTTTTTATTATAGCAGTGACCATAAGTTTACTTACACACATTTCCAATGTCCTCTAACTTAACGTTTGTCCTAACTACTCAGATCCTTACCCAAACCTGACCCTTTGATCATCTAATTGGAATATTTATGCTTCTCTGTGAGCTGAGAGTTTTTGACAAAGTAATCTAGAATCTCGTGTAATAGCTGTTGAGTTACTGCATTTCAGCTCCCTGGAAATAAAGGAAACCAAATGAGGGCAAGGCTCAGTGTAGTTCATGTCTGTCACAGTCCTTTGGTATCCAGTGAAGACCCCTGAACCAGAACTGAAGAAAGGATCTAATGGTTTTGCCAGTTAAATACATTAGACTGAGAACCCTATGAAGCCAGGGATACAACTTTGCCATCCACTAGCTCTGCAGTCATAGATAGATTACTTCTCTGCATTGCAGTTTCCTCATTTTAAAAACAGGAATGGTAATATTAGCTACTTCTGTGTTTTTTTAAAGATTAAATGGGATTAGGTATGCAAAGTGGTGAGCATACTGCTTAGCACATAAGAATCACTCAGTAAAGGTGGCTATTATGTTGGGATGCCTACATATTAGAACTTGTAGAAACCTCAGGATCATTTCATCCACCTCATGTACACATGATGAGCTAAAGCCTCAGGGGAATAGTAGGACTTTTCCTTCTCTGAAAGCTCAGCCCCAAATAAATCAATTCCATGAAACCTTCAGAGATTGTTTTCACCTGAATTTCCTTGTCACTTGGACATTGGATTTGTCTTTATTTTTTTTCCTCAGGAGTTAGCTTTTTTTTTTAAGATGCCACTATAATGATACCTTCTTTGGTGGCTTATTGGAGGTAGATGGGAAACAGACTTGCCCCACTTCTAACTCTTTCAGCAGAACTATGAACAGCTCAAAGGAACACAGCTTTTTCTACCTCTAGAAACAGTGGGCTCTCTACCCATATTCTTTGCTGGCTGGACTAGTGACCTGAAGAGGAGATTCAAATGTGTCTAGTTTAACTTTTATTTCCAAAGAAAAATACTCATGGCATACTTCATAAGTCAAACCTTAATGAATTGCTTAATTACCTTCAAAGTATTTATTCAGCACAACACATGAATCTGACCTTTTTTCCCCACAAGTATTTCAATTCCTGACTTCTCTACCAATTATTCAGTTTTGTACCCAGTTTCCAGACTAGTCATGGCAACTGGTTCCCAGTTTAACAAAGGTATAAGAAGCTTTCCTCCCTCTTTACTTCCCAGAGCTGTAATCAAATTAATAACGACAACTCTGACTTCCTGGCCTAGGGCTGAGTCAGACACAGCCACTAGAAGAATGACAATGTTGAGGGCTTTGTTATTTTTCATAGAAAGAGATCTCACTATTGATCACTAAGGCAAAGAAAAGCTGGTGGCAGGATGGGGGAGCTAATGGAAAGAGAGGAGATAAAATCCAGCCGGGCATCCCATTCTGTGGGTAACTGAAGGAAGTTTGAGTGAGAATATGAAAAAGCAAATAAAAGAGCTCCTATCCTGCAAGCAATGCACAGTGTCTGACGGCTCTTGCTGTCTTGGTGTATGTTTTTTATTCCAGCTGAACTACCTAATGATCAAACATGATACACCTCATGCTTTGTAGCCTTTGTTCAGGAAATATCCTGAGATTTGCTACCCAGTTGGAGGCTAAGACTGTGTACATTCTTTCTACATTTCTAGAAGACACGTTTTCAGTAGAAGTGCTTCTATTGTTTCTGTTGTGCAGATGTGCCTTGCTTTATGAAAGTAGGTTCCAGAAGAGTTCCCTAAATTGAATTTTTATAAATCAAATTATATTCCTTCCCTGCAAAACAGTATAATCACAGAGCAGCTTTATCATCACTTGGGTTCTAGTGTCAACTGAGAGAAGCTTGAAGATTTTTGCCTGTTTCTGACCCCCCAGTCCAGTATTTAATGACTATGAAAAGATCCTAACACCAGGAAACCTATTTCCCAAAATACCTTTAGAAATAACATCAACAGCTGCAGCTGTCATGTGCTGTCACTGTCTATGCATCACATGGGGAGATTTACATGTGTTACCACACTTAATCTCAGAAGTACTTTTTGAGGTAGGTATCCTTATCTCTGTTCCATAAGTGAAGAAACTGAGTCTCAGAGAGATTAAGCAATTTAATCAAGCTTACATAGCTAATTAACAATAGAGCAGAGCTTCTAACCCATGCCTGCATGACTTTAGAGCTTTGCTCTTTCAACTACTCTACTGCCTCCCTAATTTGAAGTAGAAGTGTGAAATTTGGCACCTCTGTATCTATAATTTTCAAGTGGAGAGGGATATCCCAATACTTTAATCACTGCCTGGAGTTTCGTCTTCACTCTGCTACTGACCAGCTGTGTGAGTTTTCTTTCTCTGGTTTTCTCAGTTCTGTCAGGTTTTCTCAGTTCTGTCATCTATAAATTTAAGAGACAAATTCAAGTAATCTCTAATGTCCTTTTCACTACTAGAAGTTCATAGCAACATACTTTTAAGTTCCTGAAAGAAACATATTAATCCTTAAAATCCACTTAGGTGTCATTTGATGCCAGTTTTTCACAAGTTTTCACAAATGGGTATTTTTTTTTTGCACTGATCAGCTATGACATGAAACTAATTACTATGAATTCTTTTTACTCATGTCTATACATGCAAACTCTTTTAGCCTGATACTTTAAGCTAGTACATTTTGTCCTGGCCTCAGTAATGCCAAATGAACAGTTTGACTAAATTTTCACTTTTCACTGGGTCATTTTGATTTCCCTGTCTCAATGTCCTGTCTTTCTCAACAAAAATCATATCCTACATGAAAATGGCTTTTGTTTCCAGTTGGCTTACTTGAAAGCAACAAAGAGGCTCTGGCATACCTGTTATTAACCCTAGGGTAGTTAAAAGCAAGATGCCAGTTGCATCTCAAGCACCAAGACACACTGTGCCTTGGGTTTGGTTTTCTCCCAGCTCTGGTGCATTTTCAGGAAATGGTCTGGAATACCAGCCTCTAAAAGGAGCTATGCTCCTGCATACCCAAATGTGGCTAAAAATCCATGTAAATAAATATACATGAACTGAACCGGAACAGATGGGGAATTCTCAACAGGGACCTCTAATGACCTCTGCATTGGAAGGGACACAGATGACCAAGGAATCATTACTAAGATTAAAGGCTTGTACCAAAATCACTGTGAGACTTAAGCTACTGAATTTACAATGTTGATGGCATAAACTGGAAAGAACTAACTAGCCGTATTAATGTGCTGTTTAGAAGTCAGAAGAAGCAAAGTAACCTGGGTTATTTCTCTGTCCTCCTCTGCATTTACAACAGAAACTAGGCAGTTGAACTTTAGGAGATAAATTGTTTTGTTTCACAGCCTTACATTATTTTTGACATAAGGGAACCTTCTCATCCTTTAGGTAAACTTGTATATAGCATAGTACTAAAAAAGTGAATGTTTGAATTCAACCAACAATGTCCATTTTGGAATATTTGGACATCATATATGCCAGGATCAGTGAGAAAGCAGAGAAGACTTGAAGGTAAATTTGAAGAAAAAGGAGATGCCATGGCTATGTGGCTTTGTCCATAAACTGTGGTTGTGGAGCAGGAGGGTGCTTACTAGTCCAATAAATTTTTGAACTTCAGTTTGATGTGGGCTGGAGTTGTTACCTTGGAAAGGGTAGGAGGTGAGGTCTGTAGAACAGTGCACAACATCAGAACTCTCCATACAATAGTAATACCCAAAGTCAAGCACACAGCAATAGGAATCATGGTTCCAGGCAGTTTGAAAAAAGGATTCTAAGAAACTAGCAGTTGAGTGATAGGTTTTGTCTCCCAAAGGGAAAGGTATAACACCTGGACTAGCTAAGTCGTAAGGGTCACAAAGTGAGGTGGAATTTAGAGAATGCAAGTCCTAAGAAGTTAGCTAGGGAACTAGTCAGAAATCATGACTGCAGTTGGCACACCTGGTAAGGGGAAGAAGTAGCCTAGGTCAATGACATGTGAATGGGGCATAACACATACATACACAGGAAAACTTTTGCACTATTTGTCAGGATGAGATCAGAAACTGAGCTTGGCAGAATCATTAGGTTGAAGACATCAGGTGATAAGGGCTTGGAACACTCCCATCAGAGGGAGGAGGTAGGAGGAGTATGCAGACAGGCCAAGGTAGCCTATCCATAAGCAAAACCACTTAATATGCCATCAATCCCACCACAAATTATGCGTTCTCTGAGGGCCTATACATAAAGACCTGGGCCAGAGAGGCATCTGTTTTAAATCACTGCTTTAATGACTAAGTCCAATCATTCCTTATATCTGCTCCTATATTTGTCCAGTCATACTAGGTTTAAGGGTCAGATTTTCTGTATGACCTTGGGCATGATCCTTAATCCTCTGAGTTACCTCAAATTCAAAACAGGATGACAGTAATTAAACCTGTTCTCATAGGGTTGCTGTGAGGATTAAGTGATATAATGCATGTAAATCACTAGCAGAGTAACTAGCACAGAGAAAATGATGAAAGAAGAATATTACAAACAGAACACCTTAGGCTGTTAGACAAAACCTCTGCCTCTTGAAGATAAGGCTAATGAAAGTTGACTGGGCTTTAAAACTATCTAACATCTAACAGGGAGCCCACTGAGGCCAGCAATCTGCCATCAAGCATTAAGGAAACATGCACAGAATAAAATAAATTACCAAAGTGAAAAGGCCTTCCTTGTCAACAATAGCAACCAATGGTAGAAATGACAATAAGAAGTATAACATAGATCTCTCTGTGTCAGAAATAAAGAAAGCAATAAGTGGGAAATAAAACTGGTGTCAGAAAATACATACAAATGTGAAGGGGAAATAGATTTGTTTAGTGCTCTGGCAGGGAGCAGGAGGAGGGGTGCTCTGGCAGATCTCTGTTGGGACACAGTGGGCTTCTAATTTTGAAGAAAGCCAGGAAGAATGAATTTCCCCCACTGCTCCTGCTTCCTATCAAGTCCAGGCCTCAGTAACCTCTCCAGAGCTAACATGGGCTTATCTTTCTTAGAAAAGCAATGCCAGGGGATGGTATGGAGTGGAAGGAGAGAGGTGGTAAACAGATCAGGAACAATTAACAAGCCATTCTACCTCACTCTCCCCTAAACTTAAAAGGTCTAAGATTTGTCTTCAATTTCACAGGATTACAGGTCTATTAAAAACATTAGGGGTCCTCTTGAGCCATCCAAAAATTTCCATATTTTTTGCTATAGCCTGAAATTGTTTTATAAACATCAAAGCTCATTGTGGAATGAAAAGCTTAAACTACAAATGCTTATAGGTGAGGAGGCATTTTGCAATAGATAAATTTCTCAGTCAATCCCAGATTCTAAAGAATGGCATCAGTTTTTTTCTTGTTTGGATAATGGGAGAGGATGGCTATTTACAAAATGTAAAGGGAGGGAGCCTATGGGATGGGCTGGGTAAGGCAGACAAGTCTGTCTCTGAGTGGAAAAAAATGTGGTTCAGAAAGAAGACATTCCCACTTAGGTATATTGGAAAATGTCCTTCATTTTGAAGGGAAAAACTGAAACAGGAAGTGGGGATGCAAAAAGGGAAGGTGTACACCAATATATTTCTGTCATAAAATTAAAAGCAAACTGTTGGGGTGCCTGGGAGTTCAGTTGGTTAAGCATTTACCTTTGGCTCAGGTCATGATCTCAGGGTCCTGGGATTGAGCTCTACATCCGGCTCCATGCTCAGGGGAAGCCTGCTTCTCCCTTTCCCTCTCCATGGCTTGTGTTCCCTCTCCCTCTGTCTCTCTCTCTCTCTCTCTGTCAAATAAATAAATAAATTTTTCAAAAAAAAATTAAAAAGTAAAAATCAAACTGTTTCACATGACTTATAAAGGCTTTGTTATTTTGCCTTTTAATCATCAACCTTCAAATTATTATGAAGCTTCATAGCCAAGAGTTTGTTACTTAAGTAACTCTGGGAATATAAAAAGAAACTATCATACTCTTCACAGCATTCAGAGTACTACCAAAATGGAAATATCTTGAGTCCTAATAAAGCCTTCCTCTGCACATACACGATTCATACTGTTTATAATGTAATATATGATCTGTAGCAAGGCCTTGAAATATGTGAGTTTTGGCTGACTATAGTAAGCTTAGTATACATTCTACCCCTAGTAATGGGAGATTCAAAAACCAAAACATGGCTATAAGATTCTACCATGGGGCAGGATATAGAGGGAACAGAAGCCTAGAGACCAAGAGACTGGAAGAAATGGCCAAAATAGTCCTTCCTTAGTTTTAAGTACTAATCCTAATTTATGACAAAAGAGAGAATAGGCAGTGACTGATCTACAAGTGTGTCTACCTTTCAGTCATAAATTTTTGGTTTGATCTCACTCCTTAAAGCTGTATTTGATGGGTATACCCCTGAGATGGTATCTGAGTTGAGCATAATTTTTTATTGCATGAGGATTCATATGCATTTTCATATGTTCATGCTTCATTAATGTGAGTTTGCATGTGTTTCCTGTGCTTACAGGATATGGTACCATCCTCTTGAGCTTCTTGCCTGAGTTGGTGAGATGTTCTTGTGGACCAGATACTGCCTAAAAGGGAGTTCAGGACTCCAGCTAGGTTTTTTAGGCAACATAGTCCCTGTACCCAGAACTGATAACTGCCTATCCAGATGAGGACCCTCTGGATTCCAAGCCTTATGTAGAACAGGTATAAGATATTTTAAGTTGTGGTTTTTTAAACTATGTGTCAGAACTAGCATTTTTTTAATGGAATGGAATGAAAAATAATAGAATATATTCTATGGAAATTCTAAGAATGTGTCACATAAAGTTAAGCTTTTTGAGTAAAACTTTTGTCTCAGTTAGATGTATGTATATTAGATCACAATAGGAAATATATGTCTCACTGTGGGCCACTGTTGAAAGTTTGAAAAACATTGGTTACAGTTTAACCACAAAGTAGGTTGGCACCAAAATTGATACCTCGGTCATTTCCCTCTGAAGTCCTTCCTGAACGAAATAAAATCTAAATCTTAAATTAGCAAGTTCCCTCTCAAAAGAAAAGACAACAGTTCTTGGATCTAAAAACACTGTGAATATATACTGGCAAAAACATATTCCTCCTCATATGTTTTGTATTCCTTTGTTACCACAATAACATTTGCCTACCCACCTAATAGAAATCCCTTTTTTCAGAAGTACTTTGAGCTCTAGCTCTCAGTTTTTCCATATAGAAAATGGAAATAGCAGTAGTATCTAGTTCAAAGAATTGTGAGAAATATGAGACAATGTGATGATGATGATGATTACAATGACAGCACTGAGTTTTTGCTGAGCATTAAGCATTAGAGATATATGGGGGAAAAGTAGTGATGGTTACAGGTCCATAAGAAGCAGTCACTAAACACTAGGCCCTTCATCTTGCCCTTCTTCTAAGGTCCTTTCCAAACATAATAGTCTATGACATCAGGAGAACCAAATCAGTGGGGAATGCAAACCTATCACTTTAAGGGGTACAGGCTCATGTTAGGTACCCAAGTGCTTGGTGGGGTTGAAAGTTGTTACAGTGAACAATGGAGACATCAGTGACAGAAAACAACCTTGGTGGAGAGTGGGACAGTAGGAGAAACTACAGTAAGAGAAAATTAATTGTGGTAGTACTAGCTATAAGAGGGACTTATTAAGCCCTGCTCACCTAGAACAGCAATGTGATCATATGCTTATACTGCTTATAAAATTTCAACAGTTATCCACTGCCTCTGAAAGAAAATTCAAGAACTTTAACATATCCCACAAGGCCCTCATTGTTATGGCTCCTGCTTGCCTCTCCAGCTTCTTCTAAGCCACTCTCATTCAGGTACCCTATAGCCTAGATACACATTACCATGGCTATTTCACCAATGGACATGAGTGTTCACATTCCATGACTTTGTTCATGTTGCGTATTTATCAGAAATGCCTTTCTCAACCCTGTCCAGTGACCTCAAAATATTTTATTCAAGACCCAGTGGTAAAAACATGTTCTTCAAAGAGCTTTTACTGGTATCATCACTTCCAGGAGAGCCTGCACACTTAATATCTATGTTCCTATAGCATTTTGGCCATACCTCTATCAAAGCTATTATCTAGTGCTGCAGTTGTTTAGTTCTATGTCAGTTTTCCCCCACTAGATTAAAATTTATTAGAACAGAGATAATATCTGGCTTAAGCATCATCACCTCAATAAGATACCTGGCTTAGAGTAGGTACTTAATGAATGTCTGTTGTATGAAAAGGCAAGGGGAATAGTGTCAATTAAAAAAAGGAACATATTGCTGCTTGTTTATTTTCTTTCTCCTCCACTGTAAATTTCATGAGAGTAGGTACCATGTTTGTCTTATTTATCACTATATCCCCAGTACCAAGCATGGTGTCTAGAATATAGGAGGTGCTTTGAATGACTCCATGAATGAATAACCTAAGCAAGGTTTCTCAGCCCCAGCACTATTGAAATTTGGAGCTGAATAATTCTTTATTATGGTGTATCTGTCCTGTGCATTACACAATGTTCAGTAGAATTATTTGTCACTACCAGTAAATATCAATAACAAAGCCCCCCACCCCAAACTTCCAGTTGTGACAACCACAAATGTCTCCAGATATAAGCAAATGCTCCCTGAGGAGCAAAGCTACCTCTGTCTGAGAACCACTGAACTGGAGAGAAAGCTGTTAGAAGAGAGCAAAGATAAATTCTACCTGTTTCTCAGAGAGTGGACCTTTAAAACATTTAAACTGGCAAATCTCTCCCTTCTCCTACACCTACATACCAGAAGCACCCAAAAGACTGAAGAAGGCTTAAAAAGAAAAAGAGGCTGAAACCATAGTTTTCTCAGGAGCTAGGCATACCTGTTTCCATTCTTTCTCCCCTCTTTTCAGGCAGCTGTAACTCTCCTTTACCAGCACAGTATCTCTTCAGTTTACCTTCTACCTGACACCACATTGTACTTTTCTGGCTATAAAGACCATTTTGTGTTGGCTGTGAATATTAGACTTTATTGTCTAAGTAGCTGCCTACTATGCATTCAGTTTTCCACAAGACATTTAATTAGCATTGTGTTTGGTGAGCACCCACTGCATTCATTAAGACATGATTTGTTAGGGGTGCCTGGGTGGCTCAGTGGGTTAAAGCTGCTGCCTTCGGCTCGGGTCGTGATCCCAGGGTCGTGGGATCGAGCCCCGCATCGGGCTCTCTGCTCCGTGGGGAGCCTGCTTCCTCCTCTCTCTCTCTCTCTCTCTCTCTCTGCCTCTCTGCCTACTTGTGATCTCTGTCTGTCAAATAAACAAATAAAAAAAAAGACATGATTTGTTAGAGGTAGCAACTATTCTTTAGGTGGAAGAACAGTGAATTATCACAAGGGTTTCATCCCTTTGTTTTACTAAGCCCCTGATTTCAGTGGCTTTAATTCAGGTATTTCTGTGTTTTTCATTCCTGAGTTTCACATTCTTGAGATTTAAACCTTCAAAGGATACTCAGGAAAAGAAAGACATAAGAGGAACCACTTTTGCTCATGATCTTTACTTTATATTCAATGTCTTCCCCTTTCAAATATGCTTTGGGTAAGTGAATGAAAAAATGAATGAATTATGGCCCACAAGTCATGTGACCAATGATCAATCAAGATAGAAGAAAAGCCTTAATGATTTCAAGGCAAAAGGAAAAAAAAAACAAGGAGAGATATGATTCACTCAGGATGATTTCCAGTGAGCAGTAGAGCTAGAACTGGAACCCAGATACTTTGATGCCTACAAATACTTTTTCTACTGAATCAGCCTCATGATATAGATAGAAAAAGGAACAGAGGTACCCCTGCAGGCAATCAGTGAAACTCACCTGGGAGATCAGGCTTATCCTTGTTGTAAGCTCAATGGTTGGGATTTTGATGTCTTGCCCAGTCTTTTGTACAAGGCGGGTGCTTGATAAATGTAGAATAAATAATTGACGGACATAGGTGTAGTGGTGTTTGCTAAAATATCCATGTTGCAGCCCTTGCTTTTTCCATACGTAATTCAGCCTGTCTACTTCCTGAAGGCAATCCAGTCTAAAGTAATATCATATTAGGAGTGACAACCTTATCAGGAAATAGGATCTGAGATTAATCTGACAACCAGAAGCCTGGAATCTGGGGTGTTTAAAGTAAGCTACACAGCCATATCCTGACAATTTGGGTACAACTTATAAAACTAATCCTGTGCCTTGCTTTATGTTTAAGTGGCATTTCTCCTTTAGGACTCCTGCCTGAACCTCAGACCACTTGGCTGGGGTCCCGAATGACTTCTACCTCTTCCCAGCACCCTCCAATGAAGGATAGACCCTCATCTTCCATGCCTGTAATAACTGGCCTGGGTTGTATTCTAACATAGATTAATATCTGAAATATGACCCCATCCTTGAGATTCCTGCTGTTGTTTACCCATCAGCTTTCCCTCATCCTCCACTTAGATACTGATGCTACTCCCTGGATGAGTCTTGGCATATTGCTAGTTACCTTTCCTTCCTCGAACTGACCATGCAAATAAAACTTCAACATGCATACATATAGGTCTACTCATTTAAGCTACAATACCTTGGTTCAAATACAAACAAGATCCAAATCTTTGAGTAAACCATTAGATTTTGAGAAAACCTTTGAAATAAACATATTAAAAGGGGAAGAGCTATACATTAAATTAGTATTTCCCAAAGACTAAAAATAGATGAACATACCCAAAGCCTAGGCCCTGAAAGCAGAGAACCTCCAGAGACATAGAGGTTCTAGTACATAAGAAAGAAGAGACAGAGGCTAAACTTGAGAAGCTGTGTAAGGAGGCAGAGTTAGAGAGGCATCCATCATGGGAAGCCACAGGCAGCTTCAAAGATAAAATTTAAAAGATGGTTGATTTAGATGGTTGAGTTTGATCTCTCACAGGGAGATGAAATTTTGTGAATGGTCTCAGGACATAAATTTTACCCCCTCACTAACTATCAGGAGGTTAATGCTATCCCTAGTAAACAGAGTTTACACTTGATCATGATAAGGTTATAGAGCATGAATCCGAGGCAGGATTTGCCTGTGGTTCTACATGGGGATCTATGTCTATGGCCTGTCTCTGTACCTTTCTCTTCCTTTTTACCAGCATGTTTTCTGTCCTCCTTCAGCTCTCCACCAGCACTCACAATTACCAGGTTTAAGATGATGCCTCAAAAAAATCCCAAAGGCATTTACTCTGCTTTAGTGTAGTCATTCCATTCTTGGGGGCCATTCTCTCCATTTTCTAGCATATATGCTTTTAAAGGAAGTAAAGCCCATATCAAAATCATATTAATAAGTAACACACAAAGGGCCCATACTAATTCAATGAGTAAGCAAATTTATTACATCACTGTTGATAGATAGCCTTATTAAGTTTTCATAAAGGATCTGCATTAATAAAGTCACTACTTTCTCCGAAAGGGAAATGGTGATCATGATAGCACAGGATGGGTTAATGTACCCACTTAATAAAATATACTGTGCTAAGTCCCATTTCTAAGAGGGAGAGGGGTAATGAGGTAGGTGACCTGTTTTGAAAAAAACACAGAGCCAGAGATTGAGCAGGCGGCCATTAGACCATTTCCCCATGACTGACGTTCAGTTCTGTTCATACCATGTCTAGAGCTGTTTGCTGCTGGGTTGCCTCACCCCTAAAACATTGTCTTGATGCTGATAGACCAAAACTAAATCATATGTGGATAAAGATTTAGTTTTGTCAATCCTCTACTATAACTCCAATCACTCAGTGGCTTCATGTTTCAGGTACTTGAAGCCCCACACTATGGTGCCCCATTTAGATTTGTTCAGTATTCTAATGTCTACAGCCTAGACTTTTCCCTTTTACCTATCAAAATATTTCTGTCTTGTGTCATATTATATTTAGTCCAGCTTTCTGCTAAAGTTCTCCTTATAAGACTGGTGTTATCATTTTTTCTTCAGGTGGCAGAGTATCTGAAAGTCACAGTTCTCTTTATGAAACAGTATGGAATACTGATGTGTTAAACCTAAATGTCAGATCTGGTGCAAAATGTAATACATAGTTAACCATACAATTACACCATTTTCTGTACATGCTGCATGTATATGGTTGGCCTCAGCTCACAGAATTGTTTCAAGTTAAGGTAAGAAGATATATCTTAGAGTAAAAACAATTGACCAAAAATAAAAGGTCCTCAGAAGACAGTATCCTTTTCTCAGAAGCACAGAAGACTTGTGCTCCTTTCTTTCCTCTGTGTGGGCAAAAGCAGAGAGGCTAACCTTCCGAATACCCTTTCTCTGGTACGTAATGACTTAAGACTCAATCAACTCATTATTTCAGAAGATAAAAATCAAAGTATGTGCTGACCAATGGGTTAAAAGCCATAAGAATAAATAGAGGATAGCAGGACATACTTTGTAGAGTAGCAGGAGGTTATGGCCAGAGTCAGCAATGCCTTAAAAATTAGACCCCAGGGGCACCTGTGGCTCGGTGGGTTGAAGCCTCTGCCTTCAGCTTGGGTCATGATCTCAGGTTCCTGAGATTGAACCCCACATCGGGCTCTCTGCTCAGCGGGGAGACTGCTTCCCCTACCCGCCCCCCCCGCCTCTGCCTGCCTCTCTGCCTACTTGTGATCTCTGTCTGTCAAGTAAATAAATTAAATCTTTAAAAAAAAATTAGACCCCAAAGTCCATGCTGTGCAAGGGATTCAAAGTCTGTGAGTCATTCCAATGACAAAGCCAATGGAAGTAAAAAAGACAAAACCCAAGATCTAAAATGATGGAGACACTGGAGTAAATGACCATGAGGGAGAGCTGCCTGTTTACTTGTATGTATGTGTGTTTGTGTGTGTTCATTTTATAAAGAGCAAAAACAATAGAAGTGGAGAGAAAGTGCTATTCATCCAAAGCACAAGTAATGTCTTACATTTACAATGTGGAAGACCAATTAACTAAATGCAAATTTGCATATTTGTATTTCATACTAAGTATGATGACTTTTAGCTATATAGCCTCAGGAAAGTAATTTAACCACTTTATCTATAAAATGGGGATTATAGTTATAATTAATTTCTAGGATAGTTGTGAGGATTAAATAAGACAACATGAATAAAACAACCAGCTTAGTCTAGTACATCATAGATGCTCAATATATAAATGGCTATTATTACTATATTTGTAAACAATGAATCTAAATAGGCCAATGAACTCTGAATATAAGTTTTAATACAAAAATCATTTGCCCAGCCTAGGACACCACTAATACCATATCAAATGTATCTTTGAGGAGTCAAGTGCATTTTCATTTACTCATGGACAATTATGGATTTAAGAAAGGGATACAAATATTTTAAAAAGTAGTCTCATGGATAGACTCAGTTATGACCAGACACCTTAAAGGAACTATGGTTGACTTTATGAAACCTAGAGCCATAAAGCCCCTTGGAAATGTTGGCCTGATACCTTGCTTACAGAGTTTCCAGCAGCTTCACCAGTGCCAAGACTCCTTCACTGCCATAACTTCCAGCTAAGGGATGATCCTTTCTGCTCAAGGAGGTTTGTATATTGACAGCATTGTATTCAGCTGCCTCCCCGTTTTGTAACTCCCCTATACATTCCCCAACTGACCATTATTGATCTCTACACCCCTATTCAGCAGAAAGATGTTATAGATGAGAGCTTCCACCTTCAATAACCTTAAAGATTTAAGGGTCAGAATTGTTGAGGGGATAAAAGAAGACTGGCTGAAGACAAAGTAGAAGCTGACACCCTGCAACCTCCACCCACCTCCACTCCTGGGTGGGACAAGTGTGACTTTCTTCCAGGAATCTCCCAACTATCTTAATATTAATGCCTTGCTAGAGGGGAAGACAATGGCAGGGCCTCAGGGGTATCTTGTAGGTACTCTTTAGCATATGAAGGTTCTTTTAAAAACTCCCTTTTTCCTTACCTCCCCCATCCCACAGTATATAATCAGCCACCCTTCACAACCCCAGTGCAGCTCTTTCTGCCAATGGTGCAGCTCTTTCTGCCAATAGGTCCTGTCCTTGTGCTTTAATAAACCACCGCTTTGCACCAAGGGAAAAAAAAAATAGTCTCAGCAACAAAAGTTTGGATAAGACACTAAAATTACCTAAAAATACCTTTCACCTCTGTAACCATTCACAGGGATCTCTCTGTTTTTTAGCATAATACACCACCTGACTGCATCTCGCAGACCCCCAGAAAACAACCTGGCTCAAAACTCAATCTAATTGACTACTGCTGAGGAAGTGGACTTTATTTTTTTTTTAAGATTTTATTTATTTATTTGACAGAAAGGGATCACAAGTAGGCAGAGGGGCTGGCAGAGAGAGAGAGAGAGAGAGGAAGGGAAGCAGGCTCCCTGCTGAGCAGAGAGATCCCAGGACCCCCCCCCCCCCACACACACACATCATGACCTAAGCCAAAGGCAGAGGTTTTAACCCACTGAGCCACCCAGACGCCCCAGGAGGTGGACTTAAAAAAAAAGAGAGAGAGAGAGAGAGATGGAAAAAAGCTTACTTGATAAAATTCAAGCATTTAGGGTTGGCTTGTTGAATTAAATTTACTCAAATTGTGTACAGAACCACAATTCTAGCAAACTCCAGAGTCTAAAAGAAAGGCTGTTAAACATCCAAATTAGGAAAAATCTGATCTAACTTGGCAATCTCTGAAGTGCCAAAAGTGTTGAGAAGCAGCAGTACTAAGTGCCTATTAAAAAATCAGAAATCAGACAGCAAACCATGTGGAGGACAAGGTTAAATACCATCAAAGAGAAGGATTGAAAGAAGGTCAATAATTGCCTGGACAGGAAAAGAAGATGAATGGAATTTTTTCTCCTGGTCCCCACCACCACAGACCTCTGCCAGATGGAAAGGTATTGACAGAATTTGACGTGAGCAGGAGAAATGCAGGTGTACCCTCAGCTTCACAAGTTAAACCATGAAATGTAAAAAGAACTGGTAGGGGGAGGGGAATATCGTTCTTAGCTCCTCAAGTCTAAGCATAGCCTATTGAAAATATATAGCTTCTACACACAGACATATTTGAGGTATATGGAACTGATATTTAACATGAGATTTTCAATCATCATAAAAAGGTTTGTTAATACATTGGGGATAGGAGTTGAATTTAATGAAATGTGCTATATAAATTACATTTAAACCTAAAATCATTGTTTGCTGGAAATGCTTCAGAATTCATTTGTCAGTTTTCTGTATGTGTGTGCCTCCTCCCTTCCAGACACTATGCTATGTGTCACAATAACCATAAACATTAAGTTACTGCCTCTGCCTTCAATGAACTCACAATCTCTTAGGTGAACTATTAGCACCCATTATTCAGACTAAAACAAAGGGCTAATGGAGTTATAGTAACAGTAATTAACATGAGCTTAATATATGTTGAGTAAAATGTCTTAATGAGACATTAACTCATTTAATCTTCCCAATAACTCTAGCACATGAATATAACTAGTTATCCCCATTTTACAGGAGAAGAAACTAAAGCACAGAGTAGCTAAAAAAAGTGTCCCAAGTAGAACTGGGAATTGAACACAGCCTGATCCCAAGGCCCAGACTTTTCAATTTGATACTCTACTGCCTCCCAGCAGGAGAATTTGCTTTGATTCAGAGAAGGTAGAAATCCATTTGCTATAGGAGTTGAGAAAGTGATCTAGAGACATAAAATGTTGCTGAGTAGCATTCAGAGCAGCATCCATGATCAGATGACTCTGACACTGCCCAAAACCCATTCTGCCATGCTCAGGCTCAGCCTTTGTTCCAAGCCTGCCTTCTTTTGATTCATTTTGGTCATGGTCCTTCCTTCCCCACCTTTATGAATGCTCATGGGCCATCTTTAATATCTAAACTTTAGATTCTAAAATAACCTTCCTTCCTTTTTTTTTAAATTTGCTTATTTGACAGAGAGAGAGATCACAAGTAGACAAAGATGCAGGCAGAGAGAGGGAAAAGCAGGCTTCCTGCTGAGCAGAGAACCCCATGCAGGGCTCGATCCCAGGACCCTGAGATCATGACCTGAGCTGAAGGCAGAGGCCTAACCCACTGAGCCACCCAGGCACCCCCACCTTCCTTCTTTTATTTTCAAACATTTTACTTCTCTTCATTTACATTGGAATCCGCAATCACACTTCACAATATGGCAATATGGCCAAAAGGGTTTCATCAAAGCCAAATGAAGGGGGCAATAATGGGTCCAGGTCTTTATAAAACTATACTCAAAATAATTTCAGTATTTTCATAGCAACTAAATCTCTGATCTACCAGCTCAAAGCTTTAAATTGTGATACCACTTTAAAACATGTTATTTTTTTATAAGGCATCTTACAAATATTCAGTATCATTGCACTAAATTAAGATTGAGGTCTTTCTATTAATTCTTATTGTCAATCTGTTTCCCAATGACCACACACTATCCAGTACTATGTTGCCCTTTCTTTGTATAAGAATATTTTATAAAAGTCTGGGTTTTCTGGCAGCCACAAATAGCTACCACCAATGCTATGGGAGCAATTTTATAGAAAACACATGGCTAATTACCAGGATTCTCATAAACAAGAGAGTACTAAAACACTAAAATAGTACGTTGGCTACTAATCTAAGAAACACTGGGCAGGGATGGAAGAAAGAAGAGATTTCTTACGTGGTGCCTTTTTCTCTCATTGCATTAGCTCAGATTTTATCCCTCTTATTTTGGAAACATTTTTAAATGTTTAAAATCTCTGGATTGGCTGCCTGGGTGGCTCAGTCAAGGTCCTGGCATAGAGCCCCACATGGGGCTCTGTGCTCAGCAGGGAGTCGCTACTCCCTCTCCCTTTGCTCCTTCCCCAGATTATGCTCTCTCTCATGCATGCTCTCTCTCTCTCCTCTCTCTCTCAGATAAATAAATAAAATCTTTAAAATTTTTTAAATAAAAATCTCTTGCTATAATGAAGCTACCACTACACTCTTCTGGCTTTCATCTATGGAAGAGATTAATATGGCCCTCTAAATTCTGCATGTTTTTGTGTGAAAAGTTTTCAGGGCTGGCTTTTCTTAGCTTTTCAGTGTGATCCTTCCCCAAACTACTGCCCTGAGAAAGGTTGTGAAGCCTAATGAGAGATTATTTCTTCGGTGGTATTTGAAACCACAAACTAGCAATCCAAATTTCTTCTGTTGACACCATTACTACTTATACTTGCTGGAATAAATTTTGGAGTCATATTAAACATGGGAATCTTTGGTATATTTCATTGCAGTAGAATTTCACTTCTGGTATTTTAGTCACTGTGGCCAACTAGGAAAAAATATCAACAAGCCACCATTGTATTTAAAATACCATAGAAAAATGCAACTCCTGGAATGAACAATGGGTCCAATGGACTACTGTTCTCTTGGATTGGAGTCTTTTTTTTTTCCATGGTTTTCACACATGTTTTTGGGATCTACCCTAGAACCCACTAAAGGACATTAGAAGAAAAGGTCAACTCAAGACATTTGTGAAGATTAAGGAAGCTCAGAATTTGTTCACATGGCATTATTTTTACCATACTGTATATTCACTGTCATGAAACCCGAAAAGAGTTGAATTAATCCTCACAAAGCAAATTAAGACAATATTGTGCTGGGTCACGTTTGTGGATTATCAGATTTCCTTCTATCAATCTTGACCTATTGTACTGCAAATATTCAAAACCTAATTTGAATGCATAAACAAAGAATCTTGGGACACTGAAAAAATGAAATAAAGTTTAAATTAAAAAAAATAAAAACCTAATTTGATACTCTACATAAAATTGTGACAAGCCAATTGCATTTCTTCACATTTGTCAGAATTGCATTCTTAACAACAACAAAAAAAGAAATTGAAATAGTTATATGATACAATGCTTATAACTGTGTATTACCAGATAACTTTTCTTTTTAGGTAAAATCCTTCCTTGTTAATTCATATGTAAAGAAGTGCTGAGGGCAAAATACTATAGCTTAGTGGGCCAGGGAAGGACTGCATTCAGTTTTCCCTGGAACACAGCATAGTCATAATCACTTTTATCTCAGGAGGCTGGAACACCATCAGTTTGCACATTGACTGTGGCCACTATTCCAGAGGGAAAATCAAATCCATTGTAGTTGGTTACAATGGAAGTTCAGATCATAGAACGACCTTCTGGTGAAATTGAACAGGCTGGGGTGCCTGGGTGGCTCAGTGGGTTAAAGCCTCTGCCTTTGGCTTGGGTCATGATCCCAGGGTCCTGGGATCGGGCCCCACATCGGGCTCTCTGCTCAGCAAGGATCCTGCTTCCTCCTCTCTCTCTCTCCCTGCCTCTCTGCCTACTTGTGATCTCTGTGTGTCAAATAAATAAATAAAATCGTAAAAAAAAAAAGAAAGAAATTGAGCAGGCTGTCAGCAACCAGGATCAAGTACCCACTGTGTGTAGATCATTAGGCCAAAAGAATAATATAGATAGGTCCACTTTTTTTTAGATCCACTAGGGTATGATCATTAACATTGACAATTGACTCAAACTCCACATGGGTGAGAGCAGGCCACAAGATTTAAATCATCTTTTTTCTTCTTGTCTAAGGGCAATACTTGCTACTGTATTCCTTCAACTCAAACCCTCCCCTGAGTTTCCCAAGCCTGCTTATTTGAACATCATTACTTCTCCCAAATTAGAAATAACAGCAAACTAATAAAATGGGTGTTATTTTCTCACACGAAGACAAACAGAATGTCATTTGGGTTCTGAATGGAGGGTGGGCCCCGAGGAGTAGAAAGAGACTAGGAAGACAATTCATCTATTTGTGGTGAAGAGCTCATTGGGATTCACCTGCCTTTTCACTTTTCTAGCCCCTTTGCATGTAATTGCCTCTCCCAGCCTCCCAGAATCACCATCATCAATATTGCCTCTGAGAGTGGAAAGTCAGAATGTTTTCTAATCATGTCATGGAGTTATCTCCACCTCTTCCCCATTATACACAGCTTGGGCAGGGACAAGGAAGAGGGCACTTATTTTTAATATCTTCTCTCCTTTTCAGCCATTTCAGAAAAAGCCCACAGCAAATATCATTACCAATGGGGAAAAGCTGAGAGCTTTTCCCTTAAGGTCAGGAACACAACAGGGATGTCTACTCTCACCACTATTGTTCAACATAGTGCTAGAAGTCCTAGCCTCAGCAATCAGACAGCAAAAAGAAATAAAATGCATCCAAATTGGCAAAGAAGAAGTCAAACTCTTCTTCTTCACAGATGACATGATACTTTATGTGGAAAACTCAAAAGACTCCACCCCCAAATTACTAGGATTCATACAGCAATTCAGTAATGTGGCAGGATACAAAATCTATGCACAGAAATCAGTTGCTTTTCTATATGCTAACAATGCAACTATAGAAAGAGAAATTAAAGAATTGATTCTATTCACAATAGCAAAGAAAAAAGATCCCATAAGATACCTAGGTATCTTAACCAAAGAGGTACCTAACCAAAGAGGTAATTGATCTATACTCTAGAAACTACACAACACTTACGAACGAAATTGAGGAAGACACAAAAAGATGGAAAAACATTCCATGCTCATGGATTGGAAGAATAAATATTGTTAAAATGTCTGTCCTCCCCAGAGTAATTTACACTTTCAACACCATCCCTATTAAAATACCATTAGCATTTTTTCAAAGAGTTGGAAAAAACAATCCTGAAATTTGTATGGAACCAGAAAAGATCCTGAATCACCAAGAGAATGATGAAAAAGAAAAACAAAGCTGGGGGCATCACGTTGCCTGACTTCAAGCTATATTACAAAGCTGTGATCACCAAGATAACATAGTATTGGAATAAAAACAGACACATAGACCAGTGGAATAAAATAGAGTCTCCAGAAATGGACCCTCAACTCTATGGTCAAGTAATCTTTGACAAATCAGGAAAAAAATACCCAATGGAAAAAAGACAGTCTCTTCAATAAGTGGTGCTGGGATAATTGGACAGATAAATATAGAAGAATGAAACTGGATCATTCCCTTATAACATACACAAAGATAAACTCAAAATGGATGAAGGGCCTCAATGTGAGAGAGGAATCCATCAAAATCCTAGAGGAGAACATAGGCAGTAACCTCTTCAACATAGGCCACAGCAACTTCTTTCAGGACATGTCTCCAAAAGCAAGGGAAACAAAAGCAAAAATGAACTTTTGGGACTTCAAGATAAAAAGCTTCTGCACAGCAAAGGAAACAGTCAACAAAAGTAAGAGACAGCCCACGGAATAGGAGAAGATATTTGTAAATGACATTACATATAAAGGGCCGGTATACAAGATCTATAAAGAATTTCTGAAACTCAGCACTACAAAAACAAATAACCCAGTCAAAAAATGAGCAGAGGACATGAACAGACACTTCTCCAAAGAAGACATACAAATGGCTAACAGACACATGAAAAAATGTTCCACATCACTAGCCATCAGGGAAATACAAATCAAAACCACAATGAGATACCACCTAACACCAGTCAGAATGGATAAAATTAACAAGTCAGGAAATGACAGATGTTGGCAAGGATATGGAGAAAGGAGAACCCTATTACACCATTGGTGGAAATGCAAGCTGGTACAGCCACTCTGGAAACCAGTATGGAGGTTCCTCAAGAAAGTAAAAATGGAGATACCCATGACCCAGCAATTGCACTACTAGGTATGTACCCCAAAGATACAGATGTAATGAAAAGGAGGGACATCTGCACCCCAATGTTCCTAGCAGTAATGTCCACCATAGTCTAACTGTGGAAGGAGCCAAGATGCCCTTCAACAGAGGAATGGATAAAGAATATGTGGTTCAGGGCGCCTGGGTGGCTCAGTGGGTTAAAGCCTCTGCTTTAGGCTCAGGTCATGACCCCAGGATCCTGGGATCGAGTCCCACATCGGGCTCTCTGCTCGGCGGGGAGCCTGCTTCCTCCTCTCTCTCTGCCTGCCTCTCTACCTACTTGTGATCTCTGCCTGTCAAATAAATAAATAAATAACCTTTTAAAAAAAAAGAATATGTGGTTCATATAGACAAAAGAATATTATTCATTCATCAGCAAGGATGAATATCCACCATTTGCATCGACATGGATGAAACTGGAGGGGATTATGCTAAGTGAAGTAAGTCAAGCAGAGAAAGACCATTATATGGTTTCACTCATATGTGGAACATAACCAATAGCACAGAGGACTATAGGAGAAAGAAGGGAAATCTGAAGGGGAAAAAATCAGAGGAGATGAACCATGAGAGAATATGGACACTGGGAAAAAACTGAGGGTTTTGGAGGGTGAAGGGGATAGGGCAACAGGGTGATGGGTATTAAGGAGGGCACATGTTGTGATGAGCACAGAGTGTTATACATAACTAATGAATCATTGAACACTACACCAAAAACTAATTATGTATTATACAGTGGCTAACTGAACATAATAAAAAAAGAAAGAAAAAAAGAAAATGCTCAAGAAATAGGCCACGATTTGCATAATTCTCTGGAGAGTTGTTTAAGTCAGGCTAGATTGAAAAGGAAAAAAAAGTATAAGGGCCTAAGTTTACCTAAAAATATCGAACTAAATATGCAATTATATTCTATTTTATGTTAATTATTTCTCTTGTATGAACAAACATGATATGAATTGATAGTTTTCTATAAAATCTGAAACATGTTAACAAGAAAGTGAGTGCACAGTTAACAATATAACACAATAATGTTAAATGGCCTGGAGACCACATTCTCAACCATTGCTAACTCAGAAGAAAATGTTACAGTATTGTTTCAATGTCTTTATGATTTCATTTTCCTCATATACTAAAAGTAGTGGTGTTTTCTCATTCTTTCATATGGATGCTATGAATATATATCTAATTTCATTGCATACAGTGTCATTATGATGAATACTTTACCTTCAAAAAAAATGGAGAAGGGGTGATGGTTCCCTTTAAAGTATGTTTCATTCATTCAGTAAATATTTATTGAGTGCCTACTATGCAGGCATTTCATATAACAATACCACATAAGTTCCCTAACTTCAAGGAGCTTAGAATTTCTAAGGGGGGAAGACATGAAAAAATTAATACAAACTAGTATGGAATAGTTTCCCTGAGAGTTGTATGAAATGGTTTCAAAATTCAAAAGGGAGTTACGTTTTCTCTGTTGAGGTAATTACAGTGAAAACAGGTAACTTTTACTGAGTGATGACCATACACCAGGCACATGATAAGTCTTTCATGCATTAGTTTATTTCCTCCTCACAAGAATAATAGTACCGACTTCACAGGGCTGTTGCCATCTTCCAGGTTAAGAAAGTGAGACTCTGAGAGATTAGGTCCAAGGTCACAGAACACATGAGATAACTCATCCATGTTAGAGCTTTGGGGTGTTAGTGCCATGATTTAAACATGGCATATATGACTCCAAAGCTTGTAGATGAGGAGATGCCATGTGGGCTGCATCCTAAAGGATGGGAAGGTTATTGTTAGGTGGGGATAAGAAAGATTTTCTACAAAAACAAAGAAAAGTTTGAGTAAGACCATAGAGAGAAGAAAAGTCAAGATGCATTGTAAAATGTATACAAAGGTTTTTTTTCTTTCTTTCTTTCTTTTTTACTAAATTCCATAGTTGCTTGATGGGACAGATAAGTCTGGGACAGACTGTAGTAGACCCTGAATGCCAGTTTATGTTCACTTGGCAACTGGGCACTACCAAATCTTCTGAACAGGGAGAACAGCAGTGGTTTAGGCAGATTCATCAGGAGAGGTGACAGGATGCATTGAGGTGGATAGAAGCTGGAGGCAAGGAGATCAGTTAGTAGACTCTAAAGCAACAAAGACACAATTGAGGGTATGAAGTGGTGACTTCTGAAAGGAAATACACACACTGTCAAATAACAGTCAAGAGACTTGGTGAAAATCAGGAAGAGGAGCTGGTTTAGGGGTAACAATGATGTTTGTTTTCCAATAGGGTTGGACTGGAGATATCCAGCACAACTAAAAATTCAAAGCAGCAAGTACATTTCTACTGGCCCTTCTCTTGGCTGTTGTGAATTTTCACACATATATGCTAGATGTCACAGCCAATCTCCTTCAGAGCGTTTTGGCCAAAGTAGCTGTATTTCAAAAGGTGATACCTAAGTGGGAAGTGGGTCACCTTCCAATAAATCCACATTCAACCAGTTCACCACATAGCCTTTTCAAGAAATGCCCCTAACTAAGAATTTTAAAAATTCTTACTTCACACAAACATTCCCTTTTGTAAGTCTGGTAACAATGAGTCATAATTCATTTCCAACTTTTTGTTTGTCAGAACATAATATAATATTGGCTAGTGGTTATCTTTGCAGCAGTACCTTTCTGAATGGAGTTATATGGTTTCCTTGGCATTGTGGCTGTTACTGAACATCCTTTAACCCCATCTAAAACACCAAATAATAACAAAGCACCCTAATACAATTTGTAGAGTACATTTTAGTTCACAAAGAATATCCACATGTATATTGTCTCATTTGATTTTCACACCAGCCCTACTGATTAATATGTCATTATACTTATTTTATCAATGTAGAAATTGGGATTCAGAAAGTTTTATAATTCCCCCAAGGTCACAATGTTTAATAAATTACAAAGCAGGGATTTGAGCCCAAGGTCTCTGATCTACTTTCTATGCCACAAATCATTCTTCATATGTAACAAACATAATTACTTTTTATCAAAAGAATGACTTATAACCACCATCACAATTCATAGAAGTTACTGCAAAATCAATAGAAGTCTAGCTTATCCTCACAATGAAGTTAACTACAATGGTTCATTTGAACTATATTTAGTGTATCATTAAAATAAAGGATTGATTATGAACAGACTTAGGAATCACTAATTACTACCAATTTATTATCAATTCTTTCATAACTCAATACTAATATTAGTTGCTATTTATTCATTCATCCATTGGGCAAACACTAAGTGAGCTCCTACTAGGTCCATGCATTGTGCTAGTTGCTGGGGATAATATGGTGTCTGTTATTAGGTAGAAGGGACACTGAATTAGAAGTCAGGAACTATGATTTCTAATCTGGCTCAATCACTAATTATTTATGTCACCTTAGGTAAGACATTAACTATCTTCTGAGCTTCATTTATTTACATGACTATGTATAATTCAAATAAGAAAATGTGTATGAAATAATATGTATGAAATAATTCTAAAAGCTCTAACATCTGGAAAAATATGATATTAGATAAAGAGGACCACAAATGTATAGACTAAGACAAATAGGGATAGAGTGGCCAGTCTAATTAATTAGTAATTTAAATAATACAGTTTTTAGGAATAACATATCTCATGGGGTGCCTGGCTGGCTCAGTCAGTAGAGCACCTGATTCTTGATCTCAGGGTTGTAATTTCAAACCCCATGTTATACATGGAAGCTATTTTAAAAAAAAACAAAAAAATAACATATCTCATTATTGCTGAGTACACACAGTAACAATAATAGTGTCTGCTTGCTCTCAAACACTGGCCACACACACATACACACACATGCACACACTATATTAAGTCAGAGAAGAAATATCCAATTTCAAGTTGAAATAGCTTTTTAATTGAATGACTTCAACAGTTGCTCTTTTTTAACTAATCTCTGTGAAATTACGTTGAAATAGATGTTGGAAAAAAATCATAATACAGTCCTACCAGACTGCTTCAGTGAATTTTGGACACTTTGAAAGAACATTAATTATTTATTTCTAAATAATCCAGATTTAACCCCTCTTCCTCAACTGTACTGAAAAATGCTTTAATTTAAGTCTATGTCACCTCTAGCATATGCTACCACAGCATTGTGGACTTCGAAGTCAGAACTGAGTACTGGCTCTGCCACTTATTAGTCATGTGACCTCTTATGAGTTATCTAACTTCTCTGAACTTCAATTTCCTCCTCTTTCAAATCGAGCATAACAATAAAAAATACTTTGTGGGATTGCTGAATAATTAAAATGGGAAAATATATACAAAGTACAGAAGAATGTGATGTCCAGAACATAGAAAACACTTTTTTTATATTGAGATATGTGGATATATAAAAATAAGAACAGAGACGTCTTCAGAATTTCTATTTTGGAGGGGGATGGGGAAAGTAATCTGGTTAGAAAGGGGCTTGAATTTGCTTGCATATCATTTTTCATTAGATTACAGAAATGGCAAGCAGGGGAAAATCTGAAGGAGATTGTAGGAGTGTTAAGCATCTCCCAAACATTCCTTAGTACAGCCAATGATATAAACATAAAAACACAGAAACATAATCACAAGGAGAATGCATCATTGCTCTATTCAATAGCCTTTAATAACTCACCATTGTATATTGGCTGAAATTCATACTTTTTATAATAACTTACAAAGTCTTCTATAATTTATTCACAAATTCATATTCTAGTTTCTTCTTCTGCTATTTCATCCCCTTAGTTATATTAGGGGCTGTACATACCTGTATCTTAGTTACATTAGAATGCTTACTCTTCTCAAAATATGCTATGCATCTATGTTGTTGATCATGTTATCGCTTTTACTTGTATTACCTATACTCTTCTATGTGTGGCAAATTTCTATCCATCATTCAAATCCCAGATGAAAATGTCACTTTCCTTATGAATCATTCCCAACAAAAAAGTACTATAAACTACTGATTAAAGTGGTAAACTAAATCATCGAAAAAAACATATATTTGGGATATTCAGTTTAGTAAGCCAGGATCACATTAATGTAATTTCTTTTTTTTTAAGTTTTTATATTTAAACAATCTCTACACCCCATGTGGGACTCGAACTCATGCCTCAAGATCAAGAGTTGCACACTCCTCTGACTGAGGCAGCCAGGAACCCCTAATCTAATTTTTTTAATTGGGAAAGTTATCTCCCCAAAAATGATCAAGTTAACTAGTTTCACATTTCAAATGAGTAAGTTTCAGTTATCTGGAAATTCATTTGTATGTAATACCCACTGTCTAATTATTGAAAATAAATGTGATATTAATATACCTTCCTTTCTTAACATTCAAGCAGAAAACACACACTATATACATAATAGTAACATTGTATATAATAATTAACATATATAATGTACAATTCCAGAAATATATAATATTTAAGTACTTCATTCATTCATTTAACATACAAATGTTGGGCACTCATACAGATTGGCATTCATTCCATATCTGTCACTCCTGAAGGACTTCAAAGAGTTCACATGGTTGTTTCACTCCACTTTGGAATGCCACTCTTCCTCCCACTGTTGGAATTCTGTTCCAGCATTATGCTACAGAGCTTCCCTAATACCACCCTAGGGGGGTGTGGGTAATGGTGCCATCTAACACTTATCATAATTTCATTCAAACTCACCTTGCTTTTACATCATATTTCCCTTTGCCATTCTGGCTCCTAACTGCCAGCAGCAGGCTCAAATTTTATCTAAATAGGAACATTTTGACTTGCGGAGAGACCACTGCTCAGTGCCATTTGCTAAATAGTATACATTACTGTAGAGGGAGGGTTCTGACCCAGGGCCAAGTTCCTTGCATCCAGAACATAGGAAATTTCCAGGGCAAGAAATCAGCCCCTGCAGAGATGTGAAAATCCTTGCTGAGCAACAAAAGTGGGAGTAGAAAAGAATCTCAGTAGAAACTGTCACCCCAAATCAAGACTGGGCATGAAGTATTTGCTTAGAATGAAGGAAAGAAGAAAAACAATTGTCCCCTCAGTTGCCAAATAAATGCATCTTAACTATCCCTCCTCTCAGATGTCCTCTGCACAAGTAATGCTAAGTAAGTTCTAAGTGCTAATCAAAGAGACAGCTCAAAATAAAGTTTTAAAGAAGGCAGAAGATACATGCAAGATAACAAGAGCCAAGAGACAGATTAATGGTTTTAATTCACCTGAAGATACTTTCTAAATAGGACCTGAAACAGAAATGTCTATATAATGAGGGAAACAATAAGCCAGCCCTAAGAGGAGGTGCAATTGAAAATGTAGAATAATGATGTAACCCAAAGTGAAGAAAGGGTATCAAACTGAATTTTCAGGAAGTATTCAGGCTTTCTGCTCTTAAAGAAGTTCAGGATATTTTTAGTGTTGGGGTAAAGAGGCAAGAAATCAGGTCAGCAGAAAAGAAAAATTTAGTTAGTGGGGTGATGCGGGGTAGGCAGAAAATAGAGTGAAGAGGGAACATAAACAAAACAGAAGCTTCTTGGATATGGGGAAAGTGTGCTGTCAGTCTATGTACTGGTCCTTATTCCTTTCAGTATCTGTTCATATTGTTCATACCCAATCAATAGTCACCTCCTGTCCTTTTCACTCCCTGCACACTACCTCCAATTTCTCAGGGTTCCCACTGACTGTCCCACCAAGGTTTGCCCTATCCTATCAGACTAAAATTCCAAGTTTCCCTCTCAGTTAACATTATATTCCTTCCCAGAGAGCTTTTTAGATGTCTGGGAATAATCTCTTTTTCTCAGAACTTTGGTTTCATAGAGTGCTTGAGAAGACTGAATGAGCTCAGCATCCCTCTGCTTCAACTGGAAAGTTCCACTTTTGTCCATTTTATATAGTGAAGTACAGAATAATTTTCTTTGAAAGACTATCACCGTTAATATAGATCTGAAAACTACTGTGACACACACTGAGTCACTTCTACTAGAAACTACCCCTTGAATAAAAGCACCTGACTAGCCGGCTAGCTTCTTGACCAGGACTCAGGAAGGATGATAGCTTTAGTCAGAAAGGTCTTTCAGGGCCTTTCCCAACACATTCTATATGCAGCTGTATAAAATTCACACCAGCTTCAGATACAGGACTCCAAAGATTAGATTTGGTTGGTAGGTCATGGTTTTAAAAACAAAACAAAACACATCATTCAAGGCCCTCACAAGGATGGATTGCCTAAAGACCTTCACACAAAATTTTGTCCAGAGCTCCCTCTAGGACTGCCAGACATTCCAGTATAATTTATTTTCTTCTCTTGTGTATTTATCTGGGGTTGTACATTCCTGATTTCACCACAGCTTCTTACAGTCCTTCTTGGATCTTTTACAGACATGCATATGAACTTTAAATCCCCAAGGCTGCAATTTTAAGGCATCCAAACATACACTGTATATTTCTGAACATCTTGCCCTCTAAATCCACCTCCCCTGCTGCAAATGATCACTTCATCACAACTGTCAAGTATTTATTGCTACAAATTACAGGAGATCAAAATCTCCCTTTTGCAGGTTTTACATTGAACTAATGTCAAAAGATCAATGCAACAAAGACTTAACCAAGGATTAGATTAAAATTATATCTACAGGGATCTCCATATTTCTTAAGTGCCATTTATTTTTATGTATGTATGTATGTATTCATTCATCCATTTATCGAATGCTTATTATTTTTTTTTCAAAATCCAAACTCCCTAACACTACATTCAAGTACTACAATCCTCTATGATTCCGATCCATCAAAATTGCCAACTTTCATATCCCATGGCATCCTTCTATTAGTCTCTATTCTAAAAACTCTGGACTACTCACTGGTGCTTAAACTTTTATACGTCTCTTCCTGTATGCTGTTTCCTCTAGTTATAATGCCCTTACCAATATGCTACACTTACCGAAATTATAATCCTTCTTCAAGGCCCAGGTAAAATGCCAGCTCTTCATAAAATGTACCTGATCCCGGGGCACCTGGGTGACTCAGTGGTTTAAAATGTACCTGCTCCCTCCAGTGAGACTCAACACCTCCTTACTCTGTGCCACTATGGTATTTTTTTTCTTCTAGCACTACTGAATACTTATTGCACTCTACCTTCTAGGTATCTAATCTAGATCCTGGCACCTAATAAATGGTAAGTCCCAGAAGGTTGAAGATAGCTCTAGCTTATTTCAGTCTACCCACTCTGGTCTCACAAAAAATGCTTCTTTTAAATGTGAATTACTGGCCATAACATTTCATTTTAGCTATGACTTAAGAGAGCTTAAAAAATATGATTTGTACCTTTGATTGCATATCTATTTTGAAGAACACTGTTGCCACTTAACACTTTAATGATTTGAGAGGACTGGGCAAATCCTTTAGGCCAGGGCTTGATTATAATGAGTGCATCATTGGCAGAGGCATAGAAATCACTTATGTGGAAAAGAGTTGTAATGGGACTAGACTGCATAGTGTGAAATTCTTCTTTTGTTTGTAATTTTTTTCATGGGATGCCTTAGAGTTGACAGCATACATGAAGAAATTGCTTTTCTCTTTTCCCTATAAGATATTAAGGACAAAAGATTTTAATTTTAGAAATTCCATTTCATCAGTTGATATAACTATTCACATATCCTTCTAGTTCAAGAAAAAAAATTCCCACACACTGACATTATTCACTTAAAAATTCACTTAAATTGTGTTTTCCCTGTACAACATTTTCATAAGGCTATGTTATTTATTTATGCATTTATTTATATTCTACCTCATTCCACAGAGGTAGTTTAGAATAAGAACACATTTAGTAAGTTAATAATAAATACAAAAGGGGAATTGGGAATAGGAAAAATATAAATTACACATATTTATTTGTTTACCTGTATATTGTCTGGATGAATAGCCTGCAAAACTGTAAGCTCCCTGAGGGCAGGCTTATGTCTATTTAATTCACCACTGTATACTGAGCACCTGGAATATAGTTAAGTGCTCAATAAGTACATGCTGAGTTAATGAATTTCAAAATAATATTCTATATAGACCACAGAGCAAAATCTATTTGCTATAACTGAGCCTCAGATTAGCATATGAACTTCCTGATAGCCAAAGCAAAAAAGAAGGTGGGTTTAATTCTAAAAAAAAATAAAAACCATACCAGTTTTTTTAATGAAACACACCTTCCTCTAGAATTCAGTTCTAAATATATTATTCAAATGGGGATCATAAGAGGTCCTGGGGGATATACAAATTGGTCTTCTCAACAGCTTTCCTAAAACTGTTTTATGCTTTGTTTTGTTTTGTTTTGTTTTGTTTTCCTTTAGCTGTTTCTTATCACAGTTTGATAACAGCAGAGGCTAGAACATTAAAACGCAAGTCAAGTAGAAGTGTTAACTCTGTGAGAGACTAATACAGGTATCTTGATATTTTATATTTCTAGAGTTCTGGCTTGATTCAAGCATAGAACTTATATTCCTTCAGAAACTCTATAGTGCCAATAGATTACCTTTCATATATCATATACTTATTGTCAAATGATCAATCATTTTAAATAACCAATTGCATTTACAGAGTCCCACTTTTATTTCTTTTTCACTTGTGTGCCTTTGCTTTTGTTACTCCCTCTATCTGAAAAGTTTTCTCTGTTTTATCTCCATTTGTCAAAGTATAACCTAACTTACAAGATTAACCAGAAATGCTACTTATTTTTTTGAATACTTCTTGATCTTCTCAACCAGCTATGATTCCTTGGAACCCCAAGGTATGATTTACCTCCTCTACTTCTATTTATTTGATTCTGCTTTGTATTCAAATCATCTAGAAATTTTGTCTTTATGGCCAGAATCCTGTCCTTCTAACCTCTACACTGTCCAAAGGACCTACCATCTTATATTGCACTAACTAGGCATCTATAAAATATTCAGTTGAATATCAGTGGGTTGGTAACTGTGAGACTTGGTTACTCTTATTCAGTTAAACTCATTTGGATAATCACATTGGCAATTAGCATCAATCCATAAATCACAGAAACTTTTAAAAATATATTTTGAAAGTAATAGTTGGTATGTTGGGTATAAATAGGGAAGAACATTTATGAATATGGAAACTAATGTACAGGACAAAATTCAGGATTCTACCAAGTTCTGAATTTAATCAGTGTGTGAAACAATAAATATTACTCAGTTTTGTATTCAAAATTATAATCCTGATCCTGACCCTGGACATCTGCCTCATTTGCGAATTTATGGTACAATCTGTATAACATTAAATAAATTATGAAATGAGAGCTGCTATTCATTTTCCTCAATCCACAATCTGGTATTGGCTTTGGTGAACCTAGTGGCCAAACTGCTCTTTATCCAATCGCTCCAAGTTTTTTGGAAGAAACATGTGCAATCTCACCATAGGAAGATTTGTGGCATATCACCATCAGTAGTCTTGGTTTCTTGACTGCACAGGGGCTTTCAGAAGCCTCTGGGAATCAGGTGCTCAGTTTTCATTTTGTTTCTATAACTAGTGATTAATAGCAAGATCTGACCATTGCATCTCAAATTCATCCTGCCAACAATGCCTCTTGGTTTCTTTCAGTTAGGCTTAATTTTGATAGAAGTTGGGGACTGGTATTGATGAAGTTTTAGAATATAAGTGAGGTTCAATGGGGTGGACTCCAGAGCCAATGACCAAGAAAGAATTCTTGAGACATCTTTGGTGCAAAATGGTGGTTTATTAAAGCACTGGGACAGGACCCCTGGGCAGAGAGAGCTGCTGCTCCTTGATCCTGAGCAGTGGCTGATTATATACTCAGGAGCTGGGGAGGTGAGGACAAAGAGGATATTCAGAAGGGCTGTCATATGGTAAAGAAGACTGTCAAAATACTGGAAGCCTGGTTATTGTTGAGCCAAGGCTGTTTTTCCCTCTAATGAGGCACTAACATGAAGACAGTTCAGTTGGGAGTTTCCTGGTGGAATGTCACATTCCTCCTATCACACATCCTTTTCAATGAGCCTTAGGTTTAGAAGAACTTTAACTTGATTTACATTTCCTTCCACCTCAGCCTCCCTCAATTTTGTGGAGGGCAGGGCAATGTTAGGGCTTCAGGAACTGAGTTATGGGTTTCTGGAAGTTATGTTATTGTAAATCACCAGGACATTTGTAAACTGAGGGAGACACCAGTCCTGCAGGACTGTGATCTCTATTAGTTAACCATTTGTTCTTCTTGTAGGGTAGCCAGGAATGTCACACATGTCATAAAGATGGGGGGAGGGTGTAGGGTGCCAGCTTCTGCTTTGTCCTTAGGTAGCCTTTGCTCCCTCATCAGTATCAGTTGAATATATTGTTTCTTTTTTTGGCAAACTTAGGTTACATGAGGGATCTGAGTGGCCATAAGGCCAGTCAGAAAATGCTGCTACCTCTGGAGGAAATAGAGTAAGAGAATGGGGAATAAGATTGAAGGGACTCAATGGCCCTTTTAACTGTTTTAAAAATAAAGATTAACAGCTTTATTGAGATATATTTCACATGCCATAAAATTCTCCCCTTTAAAGTGTCAGTTCGATGAGTTTTAGCATATTCACAGAGTTGTACAAGCATCATCACAGTCTAACTTTAGAACATTCCCAACTGCCTTTTGATGAATGCTTTTGGTCACAAATGAGACTGAGAAATAAAGTATGCAATATAGCTCTACTGTAGGAGACACAACTTAAATTGTAAAAGATTATAAAGATCAACATACATAAAATAGTAACATATACACTAGCCCTAAATTATGTTCTTTTTATTTGTATTAAAGTGACACACCATCCTTTTTTATACCTGAAAACAATGTAATTGTGTAGTACTGATACATTCAGATATCTCAATGTGAGTAATTATAACCACAAAGAAGACAAGCTGAATGTGTATGCTAAATATAGCAACTGAAAATTAGATTTGTGGGTGCCACTCACATAGTTTTATATTGATCAGAAAAACAAAAACATATTGATGGTATCATTTACTTTTTTTTTTCCTACTCAACTTTCAAAATTACCACATACAGTATTTTTACTAATAAGCATTTTATTTTACTTCTATATTAAGGATTCTAGTTTTGATCTCCAGCTGTAAAATCCAGAGTTCCTATAGTTGCTAGGGAACCAACAAATATAATTCTTAAAGCTCTTATAGGTATAATTACAAAGGTATAATTATACATTTTCCTATAGAAAAAAAGACATCCAAAGACTATTTTCTCTAAAATGATATTAACTACAGCAATCATCTCTATATAGGAAATAAACAAAGTTACACAGGGAAATAGCACTAAACATGATAATAATAGAATCATCTGTACTTCTTATTGTTGTCTCCCACCCACTACTTCTTCAAATCTATTCTTTGTGATGAAATAATCTTGATTTGAACCCCAATGCAAAATACATTATCTTGTTTCTGCCTTCAATATTTCATTTAGCTCCCTTCTAAAATTAGAAACAAGAAGCTCATTATACTGGGTTATAAAATTTACTCCTGGTAGATTCTCAAATTTCTTATTAATATTTCATTATTGTGATTGCTGATGATCTCAGGTTCAGGGGGAAGCTTTTCTGGAACAATCAATCCCCTGTCTTTATGAGAAACATTATTCATAATCTTATGTAAGAGGTCTGCTCTTTCATTATAGTATAACCAGCTAACAATTTATCTGTGTATGCCCCTCTGACCTTGCAATTACTGGCTTATCTCAATGATGCATTGCAATGGAGTTATTAATTCCACTCCCTTAAGACTTTTATTTTTTTTCTCTGTAGGTCAGTGAGGGAGAATGATAGAAATGCCACTAATAATAATTTTCAGCAACTCAGGAAGCATCTGGAAAACATTATTTCAAAAGGTAAAAATTTGCTCTTGAAGAGAAGCAAATTTAGATACCTCCAATTCTAAGAAAACCCCCTTTAATTCAGGAACATCAACTGAATGATAGTGGTTACTGAATGAGAAAATGAGAACAAGAAATTTCAACAGTATCAAAGTTCTCAGCTGTAAATAGATAAATCTGTTTCTCGTGAACCTCTAGGAAATTCCCATCTATTGCCTTTGCTCTCTTCACAATAGCCCTGCTTGTTGTATGATTTACTGTTAGCTCACTAGTAGGGAAGAGAAAGCAGGCATATCTCCAAAGTATCAGCCTCACCAACACTAATGCCTCCTGTTCCAACAGTGCTAGAACAACATTCATCCAATTTTATTTACTCTCTACGTGTCTCAGTCAGAAATGCTCTTAGAGTCTCTCCTGCTTCAGGGGAGCAAGCTTTGTTTGGAAGTTGGAGATGATTAAATAACAGTATTAGAGCAACATACTCCTGAAAAATACTCACAAAAGATCATATTGCTCATGATACTGCCTGAATGCAGGTTGTGGAAAACATTTTGAGCTATTTATGTCATGTTCTCTTATATCCTTTTGGGCAGGAAGTATGGGAAAAGGAGGACTTCTGTAGAAAATGAGGATGGGAGTCACACCACTGATTCTGGATTCTCCTTTTTTTGCTCTATTTGTTCCTGCTACCAGCCTGGACCAGGTTCTGTTTGCTAATGATAGGACAGAATTACTTCAAATGCTGCCTTAGTGGCTTCATCTATTCTAGCCAGCCATCATCACTATCTGTGCCCTCAGACTATTTCATTTTGTCATGACTCAATAATCTAGAGCAACTCCCTTCCTGGTTCCTAGTTTGGTTATTCATTCAAGAACAACTATATAAGTATCTGCTATTACCCAACACCATTTGAGACACTGCAGACAGCACAGAGAACAAAAGAGACAAAAATACTAACTCAGATGCAAATCATATTTAAATTAGGAGAGTGAAATAATAAACAAAATAAATAAATATATGGTATGTCCAATGGTGGTGCAGATTATGATGAGAATAACAGAGATTCAAGATAAAATTTGCTAGGGCAGGGATTAGAGAAGGGAGAAGTAATGATAACTATGTCTTGATCTCTCTTAAAATTGGTTTTTATTGCCGTTATATGTGTTTACCTATATTCTTCTTTTAAATGATTGGGCAGGATATATAGTATAAATACATTTATCTTATCATTTAATTCTAAATTCTTCCAACTGGTTTTCAGAGTCTTCCTTATGCTGATCAAAATATACCTTTAAAACTCACAGTTCCCCATCACAGACTGAAAAAACTAAAGTCATTGTATCACTCTTGCTGATAGGCCTTGGCCAGTTTGGCATAAACTTCTGTCTTTGAATTACCTACATATTTTCTCTACAGTAATATCACATAAGGAGTACAGTGCACTCTGCCACTTTATTTGAAGATGTTCCAGATAAGATGTGCCCATAAAGTTCTGGAAGCTGGAGATGGAGGAAATAAGATCCCATCCCTGTTATGAGCAGCCTGACAGGGTTAGACTTAAGTTAAATAGAAGGGACTGGGAAAACTACAAGCTAATAACCTATTAGATAAGGATGCATTCCCATCCTGGGGGTCAGCATGCATTAGCTATAAGGGAATAGTGGGAAGAATACTCCAGAGGGAACATTTCACTTCATGCCACATCTATCCAGAGTGCACCAGAATGTGGACTCAAATGATCATACACTAGACATGTTTCTTGCTTTCTGTTGAACTGAGAGTATAGCAAATTAAAGCAAGAAGGTAAAAAGGGCACCTGGGTGGCTCAGTTGATTGAGTGACTGCATTCAGCTCAGGTCATGATCCCGGAGTCCCGAGATAGAGTCCCACATCAGGTTTTCAGTTCCATGGGGAGTCTCCTTATCCCTCTGACCTTCTCCCCTCTCATGCTCTCTCTCTCAAATAAATAAATAAAATCATAAAAAAAAAGTTAAAGAAAGACATCTATGACCTGAGAGGTAAGCCAGCCCTCTCTGGGAAACACATAAGAAGGACCACAGCGAAGAGAAAAGGTATACTCATAACTATAAATGATTTGCCTCTCTCTAATTTGTGCCCCAGAAAAGAAAAAGTTATCAAAAGAGTGAGAAAGAAGGAACCTCTTACAACAGAATATCATAGCATGTATGAGGAAGAAGACTTAGAGCTTGGCTTACCAATTCCAAGACTAGTGAGTCAGCTAGGAGAAAGATTTTCACTAATATCTGAATTACAGAAATATTTATTTTTAGGGTGCCTGAGTGGTTGGAGGGATAAGCATCTGCCTTTGTCTCAGGTCATGATCCTGGAGTCCTGGAATCGAGTCCCACATCGGGCTCCCTGCTCCTTAGGGAGCGTGTTTCTCCTTCTGCCTCTCTCTCTCTTGCTCTCTTTCTCTCTCACATGAATAAATAAATAAATAAATAGTCTTTAAAGAAAAGAAGTATTTATTTTTAATAATAAAAATTCCTCATAAAACTGTTTTAAAAAACACCTGAATATACATGACATATATGGACAAGGCAAGGCACTTAAGGATGTTATCATGCCCAGAATGAATGGTGCTTTGTGTTTCTAAGATTGATAGTGACAACAGTTATAAAAAAGAAAAATTGTTGTTGTACTATACTTGTATCCAAATCCAAATCATATAAATTATTAGGTTGCTGGTAGAGTTCAGCATATAAGAAAATTACATTAGGTTTCTTCAGCATGGGAGAAAACTAACAACAGCCAATTGACCAAGGGCAATAATCCCTCTCCATTTACATGCAAGACATTCTAGGGAACTTTGTACAGAATAGAGTGGGAGTTGTTAGTTTCCTGGGGCTGCCATAATAAAATACCACAACTTGATCGTTTAAAATGACAGAAATGTATTTTCTCATAGTTATGGTGGACAAAAGTCTGAAATCAGGGTGTTATCAAGGCTGGTTCCTTCTAGAGGCTCTGAGAGAGAATCCATTCCACATCTCTCACCTAGCTTCTAGTTGCTGCCAGTATCCCTTCGTATTCCTCAGCTTGCAGCTCCAACACATTAATCCCTGCTTCCACCTTAACATAGGCTTTCCTTCTCTCTGTATTTCAAATCCTTCCTCTCTTTTTTGTTGTAATAACACCAATTACTAGATTTAGGGCCCACCCGGGATGATATCATCTCAACATCCTTACTTTAATTACATCCACAAAGACATTTCCAGATAAGGTCACATTCATAGGTACTGAAGATTAGGACTTGGACCTATGTTTTTGGGGAACACAATTCAACCTGCATTAGGGATGCTCAAGAGGAGAGAGATAAACTCAAATATCTACCCAGGGGAGACAGTTCAACAACTAAATTTACTCTTTATCAAAGAGCTATGCACCCCCTTGTCTGAGGGGGTGGATTCTTCATATTTTAGGGGCTTAACTCTTCCAAGGCCTTCTTAGAGGGTAAGAGTTACTAAATCTAAAAATGCAATTTAACCAGAGTTCTTCCTTGAAGCTGTTACATCTGCATCCCACCCTGTCCCTCTGGTTCTAAGAGATGCATACCTTGTTTTGCCAAAGTTCATATTTTGCTCTATAAACACTAGAACAAAAACTCAAATGGGTGCATACATCATGGTACTAGTAAAGAAACAAACTGCGGTGGTGACATTCCCATCTTAAATAAAACTAAAAGTGCTTAGATAATGAGTCCAATAATATCCACTGTCTGTCAGGGCCAAACTGCGTTGAACATAGTAGGTGCTTAATAAATACATATTAACTCTGAATAAAACAGATTATTGTATTTAAGCCCACATTCATGGTTCAGTTGTGAGAGTAGGGCACCAAGAGGCCACAAGAGCAAATCAGATTTCTAGGCAGGCTGGGTGGTTATGCTTAGAAAATTTGCACTCCACTAGCAAACAACTTGTCTCCCATGTCCTAATGTAAAGAAAAACAGGGTCAAATATATCAATGAGTGCATGTGTGACCAATTAAATGAATGGTGTTTTGGCTGCTGAGTGTGGAAACCTAAGGAATATAGCAGAAGGAAAAATAAATATTCCAAAATGTGGCAGTAAGCCAGATATAGACATGCATGATATCTGGAAATAAGTTCCCTTCACATCACATTTGTTTGGGGGGTTTTTGTTTTTGTTTTTTAATTTTTATTTTTTTTATTTCTTTTCAATGTTCCAGAATTCATTGTTTATGCACCACACCCAGTGCTTCATGCAATATGTGCCCTCCGTAATACCCACCACCAGGTTCACCCAACCTCTCACCTCCCTCCATTTTTTATTAGCAAGACGCACCCATTCCCATTTCCACCAGTGTCAATGACATGTGTGATCTATGATCCCAGCACATATACATACACTTTACTGTAGGGTAAAAATATGATAGGGAAATAGCCAATACTCCTCATATTTCCTATTATAATAAAGCCTCAAAAGATGTATTATTTTTTTAAACAGGAAAGCTGTGATAGAACACAAAACTAAATAGCCCATTAGCTTTTTCTATAATATTATATGACATAAACCAAAACATTCTCTCTTACATACTGCAAGTCTTAAATGGAAGAGAAACTCCAGAGTCCTTTATCAAATTCTTGTTACTTTCCCTTGAGTGTAAATAACAATAATGAAGAAGGCTTAATATCCCCTTCATAACTATATGGTCTATGGGATTGCTGCTCTTATGGTTTTTGTGTGAGTAAAAATATGTAAAAAAATTAAAGGAGTGCAAGTTGACCTGGTGAAGAAAATTCGTAGCCTGAAATTGAAAAACACCCTTTCAGTATTACCAAGGCTATATCACATTGTAAAAATCTGGGATTTTCCTTTAGAATGTTTACAAATCAGAATAGTCCTGGCTAGAAAAGTCACTGATCGATAATAACTAGAAGGCAACAAAATGTAATAAAATGTTCTTATGCCCAAAAAAATGTGTGTGTGCGTGTGTGTGTGTGTGTTTTGGAGGGGTGTTGATTGAAGCCTATAGATCCTGCAGTGAAAGTGCTATAATGAAACACAAATTATGTTGACTTTGAACAATAAAATGGAGGGCTGACACCTTAACTTGCCTGTTTCTTGGTGTGTGCCTCTTTCTAGCAATTAACCATGATAGTTTTATTATGGTCCACAGAACAGCTAATCAATAGGGTGGGATGCTAGTTAAAGTCTACAGCCTGTCTTGTGTGCCCGCATAATGCCCACGATTTTGCTCCCAGCTGTTCAGTCTAATCCATTTATGACTGTTTATGGCTCACAGTGAGAGAAATCTTCTATTTAGAGCTCATTCATCATTCTTAACAATTTCACAAATCCAGGCCAAATGCTCTGAGGGTAGGAAATAAACTCAGACTTCCCCAGTGCCCTTTGCTATCTCAGCAAAACAAACTTCCTTCTTCCTCTGAAAGGTTCACAAACCGTAATTTGTTACACTCCAAATTTACATTAAACTGGCTTTACCTGACCCATAAGATTATGCTACTAGAAATTTAAAAAGCAAATGTGTAATTATTTCTCTTCTGCTTTACAGAGAACTAGATTCCAAAGTGGTTGTCCTAGTTCTTTGAAAATGGAGTAGGATGAGCACAGATGAAAGTCAATAACCAGTTGTGAATATTCCCATAATGCTAATGGAAAGCAGATTAGAAAATTAGTATCAGCTAAGAGTATCATCAATACAGAATCAACTAAATCTTATAAAAGTAGTCTAAGTTCAACATTTCCTTATTCTTTTTGACAGAGTACCATTACACTCTAATACATATCTACATCATTAGTGACAATAAGTCATGGAAATGTTCAGATCCATGCTTTTTGAAACCAGTCCCCTCAAAGCCTGTTGAAAATATTTAATAAAACTTACAAGATAATATTTGTCCTAAATGGGGGAAAAACAATAGTATGCCATCCAGGAGTTAATGCCCTCCAGCCAAAGACCACCAGAAACACACCTATCATTGAACAAATTTACATTTATTAGTTCATTGCAATGAGGGGACAGCACATGGTGGGATACTATGGGGGCATTTTAGTGACAGAAACTTATTACAGGATTTGGGTTTACGTTTAGTTACTCTGGGGATGGCTTAAGTATACACAAAGTGTTGCTCAGGATTAGGCTCTTTCAAGAAGCAGTGGTAATTCTATTTTGAACTCAATACTTTTTTTATCATGTTGAGTTAGCCACTGTATCATTAGTTTTTTTAACTCAATACATTTTTTGTAGGAGGCATAAGAAATGCATCGAAGCTAAAATTGTAAATGGTTAAAAAGTAGCAGTCATTCATTCACCAGAATAGAAGATGTTAGATCATTTTTGTGGTTTGGAAAGTGTTTTTGCTTTTGTCTGTGTTCAGACGTGATTACAAAGTAGTCTTGTTTTGTCTTGCTCTCTCACAGTCACAGAGTGACCTTATCTAATGCTGGTATTCTGAGAAGTTTCTGTTCAACAGAACACTCAGGTCTACTTATGAGTGTCATGTCAGCAATAAACAGATAGCAGTAAGGGGCCACATTTTTTTTTTCTCACAGGTTTTGTGGAGGAAAGAAAACTGTCATGAAATCACATAAACAATAATAAAGTTTCTCAATGCTCCCAAAAACTATGTACCATAGTACCTGATACCAAGTATAATAGCTCATGCTTTCTAAGAGAATCTTGGCCTGCTTTCATGGTCTCTGAAAAATTGACAGGGATATTTCTAATTATCATAGTCTTGGCTTTTCAGGACTTATTTCTAGCTACTGATATGAGCTTCCTTTCACTTGTTCCCTTGTCATATAAAACAAAGTCCAAAAGTAAAAATTATGAAAATATTAAAAGGTACATATCAAGAAAAAGTCACATTTTGAATTTGGGGGACTGGGTTTTTACCCCATACCTTTACTATGCCAAATAACTCCATACTTGATAAGTGTTTTAAAAATACACACAACATTCCTTCCTAAACTTACAGCAATGAGGAGGATAGAGAAAAACGAAGTGCACATTCTAGGGGAAAATACTAGAAAAAAATAAAAATTTTCACCCTTCATACATCCATCCCAGAATCCTGGCACAGAGCTCTAAGAGCCATTTCAGAAGAAAATTTCTTGTCTTCCCTGACATTTCTTTATTCAATAAATGTTTATTGAATACTTAATATACAAGAGTAGACTCTACTTCCATTAGTATGAAGAATGAATAGTCTGAAAAGCCCTTCTCCTTCAAAACACCTACACTGTAGGTAAATGACAACAAATATAATTGTAAATGCATTGCTGAGCTTGTGATAACGGAAAATATCTAAGGGTCGGGTGTCAGTGGTAGGGAGACAAACAGTGAGATAAAGAGGGAGGTAGAGAAAAAGAGATAGACAGGGTGAAAACAGATCTCTAAACAAAAGCAAAACCCAGAACTGTTTGAGGGGATATTCAGGTAACAGAAAACCAGATTTGGAGGAATTCACATATGCTTTAGGTAATGAAAATTGGGCCTTGGGCCAAAGCAAGAACAAGTTGGGCACCTTACCTGAAATACCTGCTGAAGCTCAAGAGAGCACACTTAGTAAACACTAAAAATAAATAAATAAATAAATAAAAAGCCTGAATGTAACAGAAGCCCAGAAGAAAAACTGCCTACTTCCTTAGTTCAAGGTATAGAGAAATGAGCTCTCCTGAGATCAGAAAATATAGGCCTTTCCTCAGTTATGTAGGGGATTTATATTTATACCATCCTCAGAAAACCCAAAGCCAAGAATTTATATTAAACACAGCTCAGGTTAACACATCTTGGTACCTGGAAGAAGCAAACACAAATCTCCTCTGGGGGAAAACACCCTTAACCTGGACCCTCAAAATTCACACAAAATTAACTCAGCCAGAGCAAAATCATGCTTATAATTAGCAGAAACAAAAAAATATTTATTTTCAATCAAAATAATATTTTAAAATGTTATAATATTATTATTAAATTATAAAAATATTTTCAATCAAAGATCTCAGATATAAAAACTTTATAAGATAAAAAAAGGTAAATTGGTGCCTGGATGGTTCAGTGGGTAAAGCCTTTGCCTCCAACTTGGTTCTCGGATCAAGTCCTAAATCAGGCTCACTGCTCAGCAGGGAGCCTGCTTCCCTTTCTCTCTCTGCCTGCCTCTCTGCCTACTTGTGATCTCTCTGTCAAATAAATAAATAAAATCTTAAAAAAAAAACAGGCAAATTTCAAAAGAAACAAAATATCTAGAGCTAAATATGTGATTGAAATTAAAACTCACTGGATGGGTTAAACAGATTAGATGAAACTGAGGAGAATAAGTGAACTGAAAAATTAAATATGTATAAATACCAGATTAAAATACAAGGAGAAAAACATAAAAAACATGAAATAGAAATTCAGAGATACAGAGGATATAGTGGAATGGCCTTATATGTGTCTGATTGAAGTTCTAGAAAAAGAGAATTAAGAAAATGATGGCTACAATATTCAAAGATATAATGGCCAAGAAGATTCCATAGTTAAAGACATGCATCCTCTGCTTTGGGAAGTACAGCAGACCCCAAGCACACTTAGACACATCATAATAAAACTGTAAAACATCAAAGATAGAGAAAAGATCATAAATATAGCCACAGAGAAGAGAGCAGTACCTTTTTTAAAAAGATTTTATTCATTTATTTGACAGAGGGAGAGAGAGCACAAGTAAGCAGAGCAGCAGGCAGAGGGAGAGGGAGAAGCAAGCTCTCCACTGAGCAGGGAGCCTGATATGGGGCTTTATCCCAGGACCCTGAGATCATGACCTGAGCTGAAGGCAGCCACTTAACTGACTGAGCCACCCAGGCACCCCAAGAGAGGGTAACTTATAAAGATATCGGGATGGAGAATAGGATTCTCCATAATAACAATGAATTCCAGAAGAGAGTGAAACAATATCTTCAAATTGCTGAGGAAAAGCAATCAATCTAGAATTATGTAGGCATCAAAACTATGTTTTAAGAATGAGAACAAAAATTCAAAGAAAAAAATGTTTATCACACACACACACACACACACACACACACACACACAAAAACTAAAGCAAAGTCTAAAAGATGTTCTTTAGGAAGAAAGAAAATTATTCCAGAAGTATGACTGAGTTACAAGGGAAAAAAATGATGAATAAAGAAATTGGTAAACAAGTGAAAAAAAATCTAAGCATAGACAGTAAAATTAACAATTACTAATTATTGAAATTTTAAAAATAATAATTAGTAGACAACCACACTATATAGGATCAGAATGGGTATTTGAATTTTAAGTTGTTTAAGAGCTTTATATTGTTTGGTGGGAATTTAAAGACACTATTTTTAGGATTTGATAAATATACATGATGAAATTTAAAGGCAAATAAATAATATAGGAGAACTAAAATGTATGATTTCCCAACAAGTAGAAGGGATAAAATGTTTTTTTTTTAATTTAGTCAACCCAAAAAAAAAAAAAAAGTTAAGAAAATAAGCACAGAAAAAGTAGACACATAGAAAACATAAAATAAGATGGTAAAAATTTATCTAAATTAATCAGTAACCACAAGAAATGTAGGGAATGTTTCATTTTCTTCAATTATTCTAGATCTATCTATCACTGAAATGTTTATCTAAGTCTTTTTTGAGATTATGTTCCCTGACTTACTTACATGTCAGTGTAATGAGTTCCTTAAGTTTGCCCCCTGCCATGTAAAGGTTTGCCTCTCATTTATCCTAAAATAATGTTTTGAGACTCAAGAGGAGTCTATTGAGGTCTGAAAATATTTCTTGGGAGTCTCAAAACGTTTCTTGATTCCCCTTTCCAACAATTTCATTATTCAACAGACATCAATCCTATTACCTGGCAGCTTTCCCCTTATCACTGAGAAAAGGTCTTGTTGGTCTGTTCTGTCCAGGAAATTAGGTGCCCATTCCCAATTTATTTAATTATGGGAACAGGGAAAAAATTCAGATGTTGATTCCTTGATAAAAGACTCAAATTCAGGGGCACCTGGTTAGCTCAGTGAGAAGAACATGTGACTTGTGATCTTGGGGTCATGAGTTTAAGCCCCACATTGGGTGTAGAGATTAATTAAAAATAAACTTTATTTTTAAAGATTTATTGATTTATTTGAAAGAGAGCATAGTGGAGAGGGACAGAAGGAGGGGGAGAGATAGAATCCCTAGCAGACCCGCTGCTGAGTGCAGAGCCCAACATAGGGCTCAGTCCCACGTACCTGAGATCATGGCCTGAGCCAAAACCAAAAGTCAGATACTTAAATGACTGCACCACCCACAGAACCCAAAAATAAATAAACTTAAAAAAAAAGAGAGACTCAAATCAGAAAATGAAGCCTCAATGTGGAGAAAGGGATCCTCCTACACTGTTAGTGGGAATGTAAGCTGGTGCAGACACTCTGGAAAACAGCATGGAGGTTCCTCAAAAAGTTGAAAATAGAGTTACCCTATGACCCAGCAATCACACTACTGGGTTTTTACCCCAAACATACAAGTGTACTGATCCAAAGGGGCATGTGCACCTGAATCTTTATAGCAGCAATGTCCACAATAGCCAAACTATGGAAAGAACCTAGATGTCCATCAATAGATGAATTGATAAAGAAGATGTGGTATATATCTACAATGGAATACTATGCAGCCATCAAAAGAAATGAAATCTTGTCATTTACAATGACTTGGATGGAACTAGAGGGTATAATGCTGAGCAAAATAAGTCAATCAGAAAAGACAATTATCATATGATCTCCCTGATATGAGGAATTTGAGAGGCAAATTTGGGGGTTTGTGGTGTAGGGAAGGAAAAAATGAAACAACATGGGATCAGGAGAGAGACAAACCATAAGACTCTTAATGTCACAAAACAAACTGAGGGTCGCTGGGGGAAAGGGGGGAGGGAGAGGGTGGTTGGGTTATGGACATTGGGGTGGGTATATGCTATGGTGAGTGCTGTGAAGTGTGTAAGCCTGACGATTCACAGACCTGTACCCCTGGGGCAAATAATACATTATATGTTAATAAGAATAATAAAAAGGAACTGGCAAAAAAAAGAGAGAAAATGAAGCCTCATTCATTTAAGAAAAATTTCTTCAATTACAGAAAACATTCCAGCCACCAAATACATAAATAAAACAATTTGTCATACTAATTTCTTATATAATTTCTTTTAGAAAACTATTTTCTCCCTTTTTTGACCTAAGAAATCATTCATGAAATACTTAAAAAATATTTTTGTTGTTTCTATGAAGTAATAAGGAAAACATTTTAGGCAAAAAAATACTCTATTTTGATCAGTATATTGTTATACATATTAACATGAAATTTATTTCTAAAATAATGTTTAATTATAATAATAATTTAACAAAGAATGTTAATTTACTTTATGTAATATTAGCATAATGTCAACCTATAAATTCCTAAATGATATGCCATTTCTGCTTTGGGAATCAAATGTTTATATAAAGGAAAGTTGAAATGTTGCTAAATGTTATAGCACCAAAAATAGACAACAATTGCCTTTTTTTTTAGCTCTTGCACTTCTGCATTTAAAGAAAGAATTGCTTTATTTTTATAATTTTATTGCTCTTTTTCTAAATCACAATCTAAGAAAAAAGGTTTTGGTATTTTATTCACTAGCTTTTCTCTCCCATATAATTTACTGCACATGTGATCTTCATTCTCAAAAAAAGAAAAAGACAAAAAGGATATAATTAATATTCTATTTCATCATTACAACATTAGTCCGCCTTTTGGGGCACCTGGGTGTCTCAGTGGGTTAAAGCCTCTGCCTCCAGCTCAAGTCATGATCCCAGGGTCCTGGGATTGAGCCCCACATTGGTCTCTCTGCTCTGCAGGGAGCCTGCTTCCCCCTCTCTCTCTGCATGTCTCTCTGCCTACTTGTGATCTCTCCCTCTCTCTTTGTCAAATAAATAAATAAAATCTTTTAAAAAAATAAAAAAAAAACAACATTAGTCTGCCTTTCAAAAAACTTGTAATATAGTGAACAAGAAGGGCACCTGGGTGGCAGAGTCAGTTAAGTATCCAAAATTTGGTTTTGGCACAGGGTTATGAGATCAAGCCCCATATGAGCTCCATGCTCAGCAGGGAGTCTGCTTGAGTTTCTCTCCCTCTGCCACTGTTGCTCCCCACTGTGCACTCTCATACGCACTCTTGCACTCTCTCTCTCAAATATATACATATATATGTATATCTATTTTTACATATATATATAAATATACATATACATACACAAATATACAAATATATACATATATATAAATCTCTATATAGACAGATAGATATACTGAACAAGAATTTGATCAGATGTGGGCAATTTATGAATCTAATTAAAAAAGTATCTTGGGGCGCCTGGGTGGCTCAGTGGGTTAAGCCGCTACCTTCGGTTCGGGTCATGATCCCAGGGTCCTGGGATCGAGCCCTGCATTGGGCTCTCTGCTCAGCAGGGAGCCTGCTTCTCTCCTCTCTGTCTGCCTCTCTGCCTACTTGTGTGATCTCTGTCAAATAAATAAATAAAATCTTTAAAAAAAAAGTATCTTAAGATACATGCATTACTATTTTTTCATTCTTTTTTTTTTGACATGTTAAATTTTAACATTGGTATTTTGGGTGCTTCCTGCCTTAAATTAATATTTTATTAAGTATAAAAATTTTTGTAAATATATGAATAAGAATAGAAACAAAATTGTAAAATAATCATAACCATCTTGGAAATTTGCAGTATTTGAGCTGAATGATGATGAGCACAGAAACTAGAACTTGAGCATACCCATCTGATTATTTATCAACAGACATATTCTTTCAGTGTATGCTAGATATCTCTCAAACTGAACTGTATTAAGGGGAAATGTTTAAAACTAATATGTTTTGTTGTTGTTGCGAATTAGATATTGAGACAGATGCTAGGTTTTTTTTTTTTTTTTGGCCTATAACAAAATGGATACTTAACTAGAACACATTGGCCAACATGGGGATTCAAGACCAGCAATTGGAAAACACTGCCAAAGTCTGAAATTGTTTTAAGTGTAAATGAAAATATTTTAATTTGACTATTCTTTCAGTTAAGCTTCCCTTAGAAAAACTCATAGCTGAAAATGCATGCTTATTGATATGAAAGAAAGAAATGAGAAATGAGCAAAGCCAAACAGGATTATTATGGATAATTTCCAATGTAAATGCTTAAAGGAAGGCTAAGCAGGGTGTGGCCATGATACACTAAGACCAATTTTCTCAAAGAGGAATGGTATCTTTCTCATAGTGATCAAACTGGGAGGCTGTTGTAAAAGCTTTTTGCAAAGAGCTTATTTTAAAAATGCCATTCAAAGTGTTGTTTTAAAAATATGCCTAGTAAAGAGACTTCAGCACCATTTTTTAAATTAACATATAATGTATTATTTGCCCCAGAGGTACAAGTCTGTGAATCATCAGGCTTACACACTTCACAGCACTCACCATAGCACATACCCACTCCAATGTCCATAACCCAGCCACCCTATCCCTACCCTCCCACCCCCCAGCAACCCTCAGTTTGTTTCATGAGATTAAGAGTCTCTTATGGTTTGTCTCCTTCCTGATCCCATCTTGTTTCATTTTTTCCTTCTCTACCCTTCATGACCCCCTGTACTGCCTCTCAAATTTTATAAGCACATAAATGGTGTTTTGTTGACTCACAAGTGGTATTTATTCAGTTTAACCAGACATATTATTCATAAGGTTTACATTTAAATGGCTTTTATTTATATATAATACTCAAATACATCTTCTCAAACTCAACACTCAAAAAACAGATAATCACGTCAAAAAATGGGCAGAAGACATGAACAGACTCCTCTCCAAAGAAGACATACAAATGGCTAACAGACACATGAAAAAATGTTCATCATCATTAGCCATCAGGGAGATTCAAATCAAAACTGCATTGAGGGGCACCTGGGTGGCTCAGTGGGTTAAGCCTCTGCCTTCAGCTCAGGTCATGATCTCAGGGTCCTGGGATCGAGGCCAGCATTGGGCTCTCTGCTCAGCAAGGAGCCTACTTCCTCCCTCTCTCTTGCCTGCCTCTGTGCCTACTTGTGACCTCTGACTCTCTCTCTGTCAAATAAATAAATAAAATCTTTTTTAAAAAAGCCACATTGAGATACCACCTTACACCAGCTAGAATTCCTTCCATAGTCATGAGAAACTATGGACTATGGGAAACAAACTGAGGTTTTCAGAGGGAAGGGGTGTGGGAGGATGGGTTAACCTGGTGATGGGTACTAAGGAGGGCATGTATTGCATGGAGCACTGGGTGTTATACACAAACAATGAATCATGGAACACTACATCAAAAACTAATGATGTACTGTTATGGTGACTAACATAATATAATAAAAGAAAAAAGAATAAATAAATAAATCCTTAAAGAATAAAACTTTGTCACAAAGGAGATTTAAAAAGTTAAATCATGATGTCAGAAGGCAATTCCCAAGGCTGAGTTTCTGCAATGTTGAGAACTCTGACAACCTCATTATAACAAGATTTAGTACTGCAAGGGATTCATGTAAATGACAATATCGTTCAATTGGTTATACCAACTTGAATATTTTAATTAAATCAAACAATTCATTTATGATCATATATCTTACAAAGTAGGACCATCACTTTTATGTTGCCTCATCCTGTTATATTCTACACATACACTTCTCATGGCTATGGAAGGAATTCTCACTCTCCTATTTGGAAATCCTTTTCACATCTTCTGTAATTAAGGTACTAAAGATTTTTAGTTAAGACTGACTTTTAAAAAATTGTATGGAATCAAAATATGTCTTCCCTTCCTTCCTATCTCCCGTTCAGTGTCACTCTCTGCTATAAACCAGTCTGTAAAATACTCAGGGTCTCCATTCTGTCCTGGTTTTCCAAGGAGGTATGTCACCCAGATCTGCCATCAAGCTTGACATTAATTAAAAGAGGAAAAAAAAAGAATCAAGTTCCATGTCTTTAGCAATGACATAAAACTTTTTCTCCTACAGCTAGGAAGGAAACCATCTTCAGGTTTCGTGGAATGTGCTCTGATCTACCTAGGCCCAGCCCCCTGTACAGTACTCATTTCAGACAACAAGCAAGCAAGTAGACATAACTAAAGAAAAATCTCAGATTGCTTAGTTGTTAAAATGTACCTCTTAACCTCTTATAGAGATTATGAATAAAAAGAGTATAGCCTACTTTTCAAAGAAGTTACCTAAATGTCAGAATAGTATTAGGAAGAAGAATGGCCCTTGCAACTAGGATATCACACTATTCTTTATATATAAAAAAACTGATACAGCATTTGATACATAGTAGACAATTAATGCTTGGTAGGTAATAATCTTTAAGCTACCTCTCACAGAGATAGAATCCAAAATCCCCTAATCATCTAGAGTAATAAGTCAATCTTCTTCCTCTCTCCAACTGTCTCTTCTCTTATGTACACACAAATACAGAGAACAACAAGGAGAAGGGAGGAAAGAGTAGAGTTCAAGAGATCAGGAATCCATAAATACAGGTATGAATGCATGTGAATAGTGTAATTTATCTATTTTATCTAGCCATAAATTCAGTTTTGAACTTAGCAACTTCACCTTACAAGGGATTTCCATGTTATTTAGAAGGACCAATCTTTAATATAGCTTTGGTTTCTGTCTTAGCAATAGAGAAAATATAAAAAGGACAAGAAGAAAGAAATGTAATAAATGAAAAATCAAAGTAGCAAGAACTTTAAAATTGAAAGCATGGTGTGACAGAAAGAGCACAGAACTATATGTCAGGAGACATGGGGTAGAGTTCAATTACTGCTACTCACTAGTTATACAAGTTTACATAAGTCATTGAATGTTTTTTCTGAACTACATTTATTTAAACAAAGAAAAATAGTTCTCTGTCAAACTTACTTCTCTGGATTATGCTGAGGATCAAATGAGATAAGGGGTAGGAAAGTGACCAAATATAAAGCTGTAAAATGAAGGTGGTTAATACAATGATGTTTTTTAAAGAGTCCCATAACATTGTTGACTAATTTTTGATTGATAAGGACGTACAGTGTGAAGAACAAAAGTTGATGGCTCAAAAAATAGGACATATATAGTAACAGCATGGGGGGAATGAGGCTTCATTAAACAGCTTGATTATAACTACCAATACTACTAAATACCTATGTTTAACAATCCAGTGTTCATGATCCCCTCAGTTTGTCGTCTCTTGTTTTCCCAAGTTCTAACTTGGTTTTTTGTTGATACCATATTTCCACTTTCTCCCTTTTCAATTCCCCTCATCAATTTCATATGCCATTATCCTCTTTTAAGAGAAATTCCCTTTTTGAGAGGCTGGCCATTTCTAAGCCTTCTTTTTGACATATGAAATGGCTACAATAAATTCACCTTCATTCATTTCTGCAATTTCTCCTTTTTGCCTTAGCTGCTGATTTTCTATACCATCTCCCATTCTCATTTATATGGGATTTCCCTTTCCCTTTCACTAAATGTTGACATCATTTATTTCAGTGACCTCCTGAAACCTTTACCCTGATACTCATGATTGTGAGCTGTTTATTCCTTTTATAATATAAATAATTTTGAAAGCTTAGCAGGGGGCCTTTTTTCCTCAGGTTAACTGCTTTAACAGAGGGTGAAGTTTAAAAAAGTTTAATGTTGCCTGAGTGTTTTGAAAATGGTCATCCTAAATGATGCAGGAAAATGTCCTAATTTAAGAATTAGTTGTAAATCCCAAGCTTGAGCCAAGAGAGTATTATCGCCTATAAATTAAACATCCTGGCTTTCTAAAAAATACTGAATATTTTCCAGTTATCCATAATTTTAGTTTTAGCCATAATGTTACTCTTACTGAATGCACTTAGATTTGACTCTATATTGTTTCAAAATAGTTTCTCCAATTGAAGAAGCAGTTAATGACAGCACTATCCACAGACGTAACACAAAACCACTGTTACTTAAATACTATGTATATTGTGATTTTACTTCCAATTTTCTGATAATTTTATGTGTTGTTTTTCAAATATCTAGATCTCCTTTTTATCATATGAAATGAACTTTAGCCACTGACCTCTTTGGTAAATGTTACACCTTAAGTGAAGACCTAAGGTTCACCTTTAATGAATATTTGTATCATATAATAAAAGATCCAATAAACTATTGAGCCCCCCAAAATAGCCATTGAAAATCACCAAACTCTATTCACAATTTGACTTCTCCAGACAAACTGTACTAATTCTTTGTGATGGACTTGCTTTCATTCATATAATAGACATTTGGAGAATCATCTCTTACCTAAAATTAGTATGATATTTTTATGGTAACTCCATCTAAACCTTATGATAACATAATCCAGATAAATCCTACCTGATAAGCATTCTACAACATACCTGACCAGTACTCCTCAAGTTTACTAAGGTCATAAAAGAAAGGGAAGTCTGAGAAACTGTCATAGCCAAGAAGAGCCTAAGGGTACATTACAAGTAAATGTAACATGTTATCCTAGATAGGGTGCTAGAACAGATACAGGAAATTAGGTAACAAAAAAGAAAATTGGAATAAAGTATGGACATTAGTTAATAATAATATATTGATAGTGATTCATTAATTATGACAGATGCATCATATTTTTTTAAATGTTAACAATAGAAGATAGTGAGTAGGGGCACCTGGGTGGCTCAGTGGGTTAAGCCTCTGCCTTTGGCTCAGGTCATGATCTCAGTGTCCTGGGATCGAGCCCCACATCGGGCTCTCTGCTCAGCAGGGAGTCTGCTTCTCCCTCTTTCTCTGTCTACCTGTGATCTTTCTCTGTCAAATAAATAATATCTTAAAAAAAGAAAAAAAAAGAAGATAGTGAGTAATGGCTATAGAGAAACACTCTATGTTATCTTTCTCCATAAAGTAATTTCTCCATAAAGTTTAAAACTATTCTAAAATTTTTGAAAAAATGTTTACTAAGAAATACAATGTCCAGCAAATGACCAAAGATAACCAGGCACAAAAGAGACATTACAACATGAAAGAAAAAAGCACAAATAACAGGTAGAAGAGGAAATCCACAGAACTTATAGAACATAAGTTTAAAATGTATAACACAAATATACTTAATATTTTCATATAAATAAACACTCAACTTGAAACTTTTAGCAAGGAACTTGATATTATAATACATACCCAACATTATTTTTTATTTAAATTTTAGGTAGCTAACATCAATGCAATATTGGTTTCTGGAGTAGAACTCAATGACTTATCACTTACATATAATACCCAGTGCTTATCATAACAAGTGACCTCCTTAATACCATTTACCTATCTAACAACATTATTAACTATCGTCATCATACTGTATATTAGATCCCTAGAACTTCATCTTATTACTCTAAGTCTGAACCCTTTAATCAGTTTCTTCCATTTTTCCCCCATGCACCATTTCCCCTATCCACCATCCCCCCAATCCACCTCTGGTAACCACCACTTTACTTTCTGTTACCAATAAATTTGCTAAGAGAGTAGCTTTCAAGTGTTTGCACCACAAAAAATGGTAACTATGGGAGGTGATAGATTTGTTAATTAGTTTGATTGTGGTAATTATTTTACAATGTATATGTATACTAAAACATCACATTGTATACCAGGTATATGCAAATTTGTCAAAAAATATTTTTAAAAAACAATGTAAGTTTGAAAAAAATCAAATAGAAATTCTAGAACTGAATAGTTCAATATCCAAATTCAGGGATGATGCAATATATGGGCTTAACAGATGAAAAGAAACTAATGAAATGGAAATCATATGATAAAAACCCTTTCCAAGATGAGACAAATTGAAAGATAAAATGAAAATCAAATAAGGGAAAAGATATAAAGAAAAGCTAACATATGTGAAAGTTGAATCCCAGAAAGAAAAACAAAATGATGGAACAAGTAAAGAAAGGTTTGATGATGTTCAAAATAGGACATTTGACCTTATTCTATCAGAGGGAAAAAAAGAATGAAAAGGGATGAAGAAAGCCTACATGAATCATGAGATAACATTAAAATAAGTAATGTTATATAAATAAGCAATTCTTTATTGGAATCTCAGAAAGAGAGGGAGAAAAGAGGAAAAGGATATTCAAAGAAATGATGGCTGAGAACTTCCAAAATCTGAGGAGATTTGAACATCTAAATTCATTACGCCTATAAGTCACCAAAAAAGTTTCAAATGAAAAAGAACCCCAAGGCGCATTACAATGAAACCAGCTTAAAAAAAATTAAGGTAGCAAGAGAAAAAATTCCTCAAATACAAGGGAACCTCCATAAAGCTATTGGTTGATTTCTCAGCAGAAATATTGCAGGCTAGAAGATACTGCTTTGATATATTTGAAGTGTTGAAGCTGCCAATCAAAAATACTTTACTCAGCAAAATTGTCCAGAAATAAAGGTGAGATAAAGAATTTCTCAAGCAAAAGCTGACAAAGTTCATCACCTGCCTTATAAGAAATGTTTACAAGAGTTCTTCAAGCTGAAACAAAAGGACAGTAAGTAGTAACATGAAAAATATAAAAAATATAAAACACCCTGGTAAAGATTAGTATATAATCAAATTCAGAATATTCTAATACTGTACTATGGTATGTGTTAATCACTTAATTCTAGTATAAAGGTTATAGGACAAAATTATTAAAAACAACTACAGGTAAAATAATGTGTTAATGGATGTACAATATAAAAAGATGTAAACTGTGACATTGAAAACATAAAATGTTGAAAGGGAAGTAAAAGGGTAAGGTTTATTTAATGCAATTGAAGTTGTTTTTAGCTCAGTTATATGTATAAAATGTTTTATGTTTGTAAGACTCATGGCAACCTCAAAGCAAAAACCTATAGTAGGGGTGCCTGGGTGGCTCAGTCATTAAGTATCTGTCTTTGGCTCAGGTCATGATCCCAGGGTCCTGGGATTAAGCCTGGCATTGAGCTCCCTGCTCTGAAGGAAGCCTGCTCCTCCCTCTCCCACTCCACCTGCTTGTGTTTCCTCTCTCACTGTGTCTTTGTCAAATAAATAAATAAAATTTTTTTTAAAGATTTTATTTATTTATTTGTTAGAGAGAGAGCGAGAGCAAGCGAGCACAGGCAGACAGAGAGGCAGGCAGAGGCAGAGGGAGAAGCAGGCTCCCTGCTGAGCAAGGAGCCCAATGTGGGACTCGATCCCAGGACGCTGGGATCATGACCTGAGCCGAAGGCAGCCGCCCAACCAACTGAGCCACCCAGGCGTCCCTAAATAAATAAAATTTTTAAAAAAACCTATAGAAGATATAAAAAAGACACAAAGAAAGGAATAAAAGCACACTGCTATGAAAAAGCATCAATTCCCAAAGAACATAAGCAAGTAAGCAAGAGAGGGACAAAGGAACTATAAAATAGTTAGAAAACAATTAATAAAATAGCATTAGTAAGCCTTACATATCAGTAACTACTTTAAATGTAAATAGAATAAATTTACCAGTCAAAAGGCATGGCTGAAGGGATTAAGAAAAAACCCAGAAAAAAGGAAAAACAAAAAACAAAACAAAACAAACAAACAAAAAAAAACCAAGATCCAACTAAGTGCTGCCTATAACTAACTTCAACTTTAAGGATATACATAGGCTCCACTTGAAGGGATGGAAAAGATATTCCATGCAAATGGAAACCAAAAGAGAAAAAGGATAACTATTCTTATGAGACAAAATAGACTTCAAAAAACTCTAAGAGAAAAAAGGTCATTATTTAATGATAAAGATGTCAATTAATCAAGAGAATATGAAAATTAAAAATATATGTACACCCAAATTGGATAACCTAAAGATATTAAGTGAATTATAATAGTAGACAACAATATATTAATAGTATGGGACTTTAATACCTCATCTACAACACTGGATAGATCATGAAGAAAGAAAATCAATTAAAAAATACTGGACTAGGGGCACCTGGGTGGCTCAGTGGGTTAAAGCCTCTGCCTTCAGCTCAGGTCATGATCCCAGGGTCCTGGGATCGAGCCCCACATTGGGCTCTCTGCTCAGCAGGGAGCCTGCTTCCTTTCCTCTCTCTCTGCTTGCCTCTCTGCCTACTTGTGATCTCTCTCTGTCAAATAAATAAATAAAATCTTTAAAAAAATACTGGACTAGAACTACACTTTGGATCAAATAAGTATAACAGACATCTGTAGAGCATTCCATACAATAGCAATAGAATACACATTCTTCTCAAATACACATGGAACATCCCCCAAGATAGAACATATGTTCATTATGTAACAAGTCTCAACGAATTTAAGAATACTGAAATAATACCAAATATATCTTCTGACCACAAGGGTATGAAGCTAAAAATCAATAACAGGAGGAAAACTAGAAAATTCACAAATAGGTAGAAATTAAACAATACAGAACTAAACAAGAAATGGATAAAAGAAGAAATCAAGTGGTACTTGGGTAGCTAAGTCCGTTAAGACTCTGACTCTTGATTTCAGCTCAAGTCATGATCTCAGGATCCTGGAATCAAGGCCCACACCAGGTTCCATGCTCAGCATGGAGTCTGCTTCTCTCCTTCCCCCTCTCCTTCCTTCCCCCTCCTGAACATGCTCTTTCTTTCTCTCTCTCTCTCTCTAAAATAAGTAAATAAATCTTTTAAAAAGAAGAAGAAATCAAAACAGAAATCACCAAATACCATGAAACAGACAAAACTGGAAACACAACATATCAGAACTTATGGGATGTAGCAAAAAGTTCTAAGAGAGAATTTTGTTGAAATAAGTACCTACATTAAAAGAAAGATCTCAAATAACTAACCTAAATTCATAATAAGTAATTAGAGCAAAAGAATAAACTATGTCCAAAGTTAGCAGAAGGAGGGAAATAACAAAAATCATAGTGGAAATAAATAAAATAGAAACCAGATAAACAATAATAAAGATCAATGAAACAAAGACCTCATTTTTGAAAAGAAAAACAATATTAACAAACTGTTAGCTAGGCTAATAAACAAAAAGAGAAAATTCACAAGGCACCTGGGTGGGTCAATCAGTTAACCCTCTGCCTTTGGCTCAAGTCATGATTCCAGTGTCCTGGGATAACATCATGGATAAATTCTAACAAACATTTAAAGAAAAGTTAATGGCAATCCTTCTTAAAACTCTTCCAAAAATTTCAGAGGAAAGAACACTTCCAAACTTATTTTTATGACATCAGAATTACTCACATACCAACGGCAGATAAGAACACTATAGGAAATGAAAACCGCAGGCTAATAATCCTGATCAATATAGATGCAAAATTTCTCAATAAAATAGCAAACTGAATTCACTAGCACATTAAAGGAATTATACACCATGATCAAGTGGTATTTATCCCTCAGGTGCAAAGATATTTCAACATATGGTAATCAATAATGTTATATACCACATCAACATAATGGAAGGTAAAAATCTTATGATCATCTCAATACAGGCAGAAAAAGCATATGGCAAAATTCAACATCTTTTCATTATAAATCTCAGCAAAATTGGTATCAAAGAAACACATGATAAAAGCCATATATGACTAGCCCTCAGTCTGCATTGTACTCAATGGTAAAAGATTGAAAGCGTTCCCTCTACCATCAGGAACTAGACAAGGGTGCTTACTTTCATCATTTTTATTCCACTTAGTACTACTTGTCCAATCCAGAACAATTAGACAAGAAAACGAAATAAAAGGCATCCAAATCAGAAAGGAAGAAATAAAATTATCTGTTTGCAGGTGATATGGTCTTATATATTAAAAAATCTTAAAAGATATTAAAAAAAAACTTTTAGACCTAATAAAGTCAGTAAAATTGCAGGATACAAAATCAGCATATTAAATCATTTGTGTTTCTATATATTAACAACTATATGAAAGAAATATAACAAAACAATTCCTGTTAAATAGCATAAAATAACAATAAATTACTTAGGAATAAACTAAAGCAAGTAAGGGAAAGATCTGCACAGTGAAAACTATAAGACACTGATGAAAGTAATTGAAGAAGACACAAATAAATGGAAAGATATCTCCTGTTCATGGTTCAGAAAAATTAGTATTGTTAAAATGTCCACCTTACCCAAAGCCATATATAGATTTAATGCAATCCCTATCAAAATCCCATAGGTATTTTTCACAGAACTAGAAAAAACAATCTTAAAATTCATAGGGAACTGCATAAGACCATGAATAGCCAAAGTAATCCTGAGAAAGAGCAAGCAGGAGGCATCACACTTCCTGATTCAAAAATACATTACAAAGCTATAGTAATCAAAAAGTATGGTACTAGCACAAAAACAAGCAAATAGGCCAGTGGAACAAAATAATGAGCCCAGAAATAACAAATCTTCAACGCGAGAGCCAAGAATACCGAACACAGAAAAGATAGTCTCTTCAACAAATGGTGCTGGGAGTATTCATAATCAAAAGAATGTGGGGCACCTGGGTGGCTCAGTGTGTTAAGCCTCTGCCTTCAGCTCGGGTCATGATCTCAGGGTCCTGGGATCGAGCCCCACTTTGGGCTCTCTGCTCAGCGGGGAGCCTGCTTCCCCCTCTCTCTCTGCCTGCCTCTCTGCCTACTTGTGATCTCTCTCTCTCTGTCAAATAAATAAATAAAATCTTTTAAAAAAGAATGAAATTGAACCCCTATTTTACACCACTCAAAAATATTAACTTGAAATGTATTAAAAATTTAAATGTAAGACCAGAAACTGTAAAAATCCTAGAAAAAAAAACACAGTAAAGGAGCTCCTTGACATTGGTCCCAGTGATGAGGTTTTTATTTATTTACATTTTGGATATGACATCAAATGCACAAACAACAAAAGCAAAAATAAAAATAAATAAATAAATAAAGTGGGATTACATCAAACTAAAAAGCTTTTGCAAAGCAAAAGACACAATCAATAAAATGACAAGGCAATCTATGGAATGGGAGAAAATATTTGCAAACCCCTTATCTCATGAGGGGCTAATATCTAAAATATATGAGACTCATACAACTCAATAGCAAAATAATAATAATAATCCAATTTTTAATGGGAAAAGGACATGGATAGACATCTTACCAAAGAAGATATACAAGTGGCCAGCAGGTAGCTAAGTGGTGTTCAACATCACTAATCATCAGAGAAACGCAAATCAAAACCACAGCAAGAGAACATCTTACCGATGTTAGGAAGACTTATCAAAAAGAAAAGAGATAACAAGGGTTGGCAAGGATTTGGGAAGAAAGGAAATCCTTGTGTACTGTTTGTAGAAATAGAAATTGTTATAGCCACTATGAGAACAGTATATTTGTTTCTCACAAAATTAAAAATAGAATTACTGTATGATTCACCAATCACACTTCTGAGTGTATATCCAAAGGAAGCAAAATCACTACCTCAAAGAAGTATCTGCATTCCTATATTCATTACAGTATTATTCACAAGAGCTAAGACATGAAAACAACCTGTTTCCATTGACAGATGAATGAATAAAGAAAATGTGGTATATATATATATATATATATATATATATATATATATATATACACACATATACATATAAAAAATTATTATTCATACAAAAAAAAAGGAAATCCTGCCATTTATGACAACATAAACATTGAAGGCATTATGCTAAGTGAAATAAACCAAAGAGATAAAGAAAATACTTTATGATTTCACTTATATATGGAATCTGAAGAAGCCAAACTCATAGAAATGAAGATTAGATTGGCCATTACCAAGGGCTAGGGTATGGGGGAAATGAAAAGATGTTTGTCAAAGGGTAAAAAACATCCAATTATAAAATGAACAAGTTTTGAGGATCTAATATACAGCACTGTGACTATAGTTAACATACTATATTGTATAGCTCTGTTGCTGGGAATGCAAAATGGGGCATCCAAAATGGATAACAGTAGGGAGTTTCCTCAAAAGATTAAAAATAGAACTATAATATGATCTGGCATTCCCATGTCTGGGTATTAAGATTAAGAATTAAATTATCTAAATTAAAATTGGAATCAGAATTTCAAAGAGATATCAGCACTTTCCCATTCATTACAGCACTATTCACAATGGCTAAGAAGTTGAAACAATCTAAATGTCCCTTGATAAATGAAAGACTAAAGAAAATGTGGCATTTACACACAATGGAAAACTATTCAGCCTTAACAAAAAGGCAATTCTATAATATGTGACAACATGGATGAACCTTGAAGACATTTATGCTAAGTAAAATAAGGCAGTTGTGAAAATGTAAATACTGCATGATTCTACTTATATGAAGTATCTAGAATAGTCAAATTTACAGAACCAAAGAGTGCAGTGGTTGCCAGTGACTGAAGGCAGGGATAAATGGGAAGTTACTAGTCAACAGACATAAAATTTTAGCCAAGAAAGATGAATAATCTCTAGAAATCTGCTGCACAAAATTGTGCTTATAGTCAACAATGATGCATTGTACACAAACTTTTAAGAGAATAAATCTCAAATTAATTATTCTTATTACAGTAACATAAGTCAAGGTTGAATGTTATAATTTCTAAGTTAATTACCTATGGAATAACAAAAGAATATATAAATACCAAGGGGAAAATAAGAATAAAATATATATGTGTGTGTATATATATATAAATCATATAATAAAATATATGTATATATACATATATATTACATAGAATATTATTCTATATGCCATATAGAATAATATATGTGTGTATATATATATGCTATATATATACACACACTATGTACAAGGGATATATCTAAAACATAAAGGTACAGAAAGGTAAAGAACTATTGAAAGTAAACTAATGAAAGTAAAATGATTAGAAAAGATGTAATATTCAAATGATAACCAATAGGAAGTAGATGTAGCTTTATTATCAGCAGACACAATAGATGTTTATGCAGAACGTCATTACAGATAGGACCAATAATAAGTAATATAATAGCTAATCAATGTTTGAAAAAGTACTCTATCTCAATTTTAATCAAGGAAATTAAAATTCAAATCATAATAAAATACTGCCACACACTCACCAGAAGAGCTAAAATTAAAAAGACTGAAAGAAACAAGTACTAATGAAGATGAAGAGCAACAGAAAATATCACATTGCTGGTAATGGATATAAACTGGTATAACCATGTTGAAAAACCACTCAGAATTATCTTAAATTTGAACCATCTTAAATTTGAAACTTCAGAGTATATCTGATGATTATGATGTACTATTTCATCATTCAAACAAAAATATTTTGAGAATGAAATGAAGTGCCATAAATAATTACAGGACAATAGGGGTTTTTTTCATCCTAAACATTTTACTGTGAAATTAAAAATGAAAGATACTTAAATAGGTACAAACATGTAAGGCAAAATAGAATAACAGAATTTAATGTTGAATTAAGCAGTGGGCTGAATGTTTGGGTCTCCAAATGGTCTTGAACCCAAAACTGCTTAAAAATAGGTATGTTCACTGTTAATGGCAATTGTCTTACAGGTGAGAGAATGGTCAAAGTTGTTCCAGTTGAACTTCCAGAGAAATTCTCTCCTCAGTAACATCCTTGAATTGTTGCTGCAAATCACTATTCAGTCTGGCCAAAACTGTTTTGGTTTCCTTGTTGCACCTGTTTGATGCCTGAATAGCTTTCTTATCTTTCCCAACAGACCTACATTTGTAGGCTATGATGCAAGAACAGCAGCTAACACATGTGTCTTAGGTATTAACAAGAACTGAATTAAGCAAACCAGGATATAATTGCCCTACCCATGACCGCACAATTCTCACTCTTAAATATATGTCCAATAGAAATGCATGCACTTATACAACAGAAGCATTATTGATCATAGCTAAAGACAGAAGGAACCCAATATCTATTTACTGGAAGAGAATGTGGTATATTCACCAAAAAAAACAACAAAAAAGAACAAACTATACTAACACACAACACTGATGAATCTCAAAAACATAGTATTGAGAAAAAAGTTAGACACTAAAGAATATATAATGCATTATTGCATTTATAGAGGTCTAAAAATAGGCAATACTATAGACCTTAGAGTTATAAATTTAGATGGTAAAACTATGCAGAAAATTAAGGAAGTAATGGTCATAAATTTTAGGATAATAGTTATCTGTAAGGAGGAATGAGTAATTGAAAAAGAGTGCAAGGTGGCTTCTGGAGAGCATGATGGTCTTCAGTCTCTTAGTCTGAACCCTGTGGTAGTTACATGTAAGTGTTTATTTTGTGAAAATTCATGAGCTCTGGATTTTGTACAGTCTTTTTATGTCTACTATATTTTACAACAGAAAGGTTTTTTTTTAAAAAAAATACCAGGTACTGCACAAAGAAATGCCAAGTAGTAATGTATAGAGAGAGCCAGAGGTTGATCCAAAAATATGTAGTCTTCAGTCTCAACAAAGAAGACTTCTTGAACAATAGCAGTATCTTAGTTCTATCTTGCTTTAAAAAATGTAAAACAAACAGCATTTGCAAGGCAAGAACCACCCCACTAGAAAAATGGAACTTCTGAAGCCAATTTAGTGTAACACTGGAGCACTAAGAACATCCCTCCAAGGTTTTTATTCAACAAATACATCAAAGGAACCTGTTTATAGTGTAATGTGGCCCTTCATACTAGGCCCTGATAGCCACATCATAATAAGACAGAAGTGTGCTTTGCTTTGCCCATTTTTCTGAATAAACAATAGTAGACTTAAATATTTCCAATTAGAACATGGCTAAACAAGATAAACCAAAAACATACACAAAAGGGGTCCTTCCTCTTACACATCCCCAGTCACATCAATTAGACTCAGACAAACCTCTTATAGTGTTCTAAGAAATGATACTGCCTCACATTTGCTAAGTTAATAAAACAGATTTGATTTAAGTATTGGTTATCTGAGTTTTATTTTTCTGTTTCCAGCAGGAGTAAAAGGTGCCAAATTCTTACTTCATTTTCACTCAGGTTTAAATATGAATAACTAATCATCTAAGTGTTGGACTACACTGTACAGAACAACTTAAAGCCCAGGAACATGTCACTTGTACTAATGGCTTCCGCTAGCCTCTGCGGAAATATTATTTGCATCTTGCTGACCACTTTGGATTGATGCAGACAAAGGAAAAAAAAAGAAGGAAATTCACCTCTGTCCTTAAAACGCATGGAGTCAGCATGTTGAAGAGTTTGGAAGCACGTTTCTTTAGAAATCTTAAAATACTGCTGGGAATAATTTCCTCATTAAAAACTAAATTTGTGGGACGCCTGGGTGGCTCAATTGGTTAAGCAGCTGCCTTCGGCTCAGGTTATGATCCCAGGGTCCTTGCTCGGCAGGGAGCCTGCTTCTCCCTCTGCGTGCCACTCTGTCTGCCTGTGCTCGCTCTCTCTCTCTCTCTAACAAATAAATAAATAAAATCTTTAAAAAAAAAAGATTCTTTAAAAAAAAAAAACTAAATTTGTACTCTTTTTTTTTAATTTTTTATTTTTTTAAGCTTTTTTTATTTAAACATATAATGTAACCCCACCACCCTCTCCCAACCCCTCTCCCCCCCA